>VXCM01000044.1:74671-113563 GCA_014773175.1 Lucifuga dentata | reverse complement strand
AAAAAAAAAAAAGGCCTCGGAGCGGGGACGATCGATAAACAGAGTCGGAGCTGTGATTTATTTACCGCTGCGTGTTATGTAGAGGGGAGAGGGGGAGAAGAAAAGCCTTCTGATATGGCCACAGGCAGTCGACATAATGGGGCCCTCTCAATCTTCAGTGAGTGGCTTGTTGGATTGTCAGGCCGGTTTCCGCCGGTGTTCAAAAGCGCTATCCGATCAAACCCCTGAGACGCGAGCGACCAGACAGATGATCACTCACTGTAAACGATCCGGGAGGGGAAAAAAGAGAAATAACTACAGCGGATATTGATGACTCAATAGACTCAGTGACAGACGATTCCATTTGTGTCTAGATAAAGTGTTGGCTGTCTTGGATCAATCATAATATAGCCCTATTATTGAGCATAAAAACCATGTTTAATGTCATTAAATCCAGATCTAGCTCTCTCTCCTCTTCCTCCTCCTCCTCTTTTCTTCCTCTCTCACACATATCTGGCAGCCTGCCTTCAAGAGTACATGTATGTTGTGTTTGAGCAAGAGAGAGAGAGAGAGTGGGGGATGGGGATGTGAGTTGTGTTGTTGGTGGTGAGGAGGTGGGGAAAGGCATGGGTGAGCAAGAGGAGATGGGAGAGGAAAAAAAAAAACCTCGGAGGCAATCATTTCTGGCAGAGCGGTGGCAGTATGGGTGCGTTTCATTTCAGACAGTTTGGACGTTGGCTGGCACTCAGCTCGAGCCAATAACCGTTTCCAGACTGCTTATGTCATCACATTTTGACAAAGTTCTCGATCTGAGGTGACCTTCGTGGCGCTGAGACACACTTACCTCTCCCTTCACCTCCTCTAAGTTGCCAATAAGGGGGTGCTTTGGGTTTATCAGAGTACAAGAAATGTACAAATCTGCATAAAACAAAAGCGCCAAAAAGATTAATCTTGCTTTTGTAAATAAATCTGAATCCTGAAATTCCATAACATGACCTGGAGATGATGGGATAAATCTGTGGAGGAATCCGGCGGTGTCAGTCACCTCATCAGGCCCCACCAGAGCTCCCTTTTCCCTTTCCTGCATCCTCCTCCCCCCTCTACCGCCAGAGGCCTTCGCCCTGGGGCCCACCTGACTGACAGCTGTTGATTTGGATCTCTCCATCACATGAGATAAAAGAGAGATTCAGGACTCATTCCTGCTCTCCCTCCGCTCCGTTCCTCCCTCCAATCCCCAGCATGAACGTAATTCCCAGGCACCGGAGTTCTACAGGCCCTTCTAATGAAGTCATTCCCAGCACACATGATTGGGTGAGATTGCCACCACTCCACCACCAGTGCCGCCGCCGCGATCCCNCCCCCCCCCCCCCCCCCCCCCCCCCCCACACACACACACATCTCAGGCCTCCCATCCCCCAATCTCCTCATAACTACCCACGAAAGCTGCAGCCGGAGTGTACTCACGCGGAAACAGCAAGTGGTTTCGTGCATTTCCCGTGTGCATCCAGTCCATCCCTGTGTAGGTGTGCGTGTGTGTTTGTGCATCTGCGACACGTGTGATGTGTGTGTATGTGTGTGTGTGTGTGCGTATGTGTTCTTAACTAAGCTAACACAGCCTGACTGGCTACTAATTGGATGTCTCCCTCGGCAGATATATACAATGAGGCATTATAGCAGAGAGAAAATCAGACAGGAAACTATACCTCCAACACATTATCAAGAGGAAAATAACACAAGTGCTTGTAGTGCAGCTGTGCACGATTTTTTTTGTAGGGAAGNGGGGGGGGGGGGGCAAAGGAAAATATGATGATGTGCTAAGTTAAATCTAGTTATTTCAACCTTTCCATCAATGTCTGAGAAGATAGACAGGCTTTGATGGATCATGATCAGAAGGACAGCAGACAGATAAATGAAGCTCTCAATGTCGCCCAAACACTGAGAGAGTGTTTGTAAAACACAGTCCCCTCCGATGGGNAAAAAAAAAGTCGAGGTCCCTCACACAGCCTAATGCACATCACAGTCCCTGATAGTTCACTCAGCGACACCTCCTCAGTAGGAATCCTCCAGAGACGGACGCGCTAGCTGTCAGTCGGTCGGTCTGCCACTCTGTCACCGCTAACGCGACAGCCCATCCCTGAGTGCCTGTGAACGCTCCGCCAGTGCCGCCGATCTGACAACACGAAAAGCAAAAGAGTGTTTCTGAAGGTACCCTCCTGTGACGCCGGAAAGGCTCGTTTTAAGTTCCAGAGAGAGGTGGGCATCGGAGTGAGGATGACTCACATCTGAGGCCCTGTTAGCGAGGGGGTTGAGCGATCAAATAGATCTGGTTTTGGAGCATTTGAATGTTGATGATGGCGTCTCAGGAGAAAATGAACTGGATTGAGCAACCTAAAGAATATGAGGGGATTCATAAAACACACTGACAGATTTAAGGTGTCGATAAAGTGAAATATCATCATGCAGAATCATGTTTCTTCATTTTTAAACACTATTTATGCTTCTATCTACACTGTTTTCCTATTTATGTGTCGGGGAAGTGATTCATAAAACACACTGCCATGCAAAAAAATAAATAAATAAATAAAATTACGACTCATTTCAGTCTTCTTTCAGCGGTATGAAATCTATATTTGCCTCCTGTTAGGATTCAATAAATTTGATATACGAGCCCACTCAGTTGATCAGAGTGTATTTAAATGCAAGTTTTGATTTTCCCGTGTCGGTCCCCTGGTGTGTGGATCTCTCATCTCTCTCATCTTAGTGTCAATCTCAAAATGCAAAAATAGAGAATTTATGTTTTCATTTGCCAATTTAAAATGTCAATTTTGCCTTCTTAAATATGAAATAGCTCATTAGCACGCACAGATTCATTGACTTTTATCGGAGACACCTGATTAACGGAAAAGAAGCTTTATGTCAAATTATTACGGCACTTATTTAGCATGATGCCATGATTTTTTTATGAATATATTGTCTCTTTTTCTTAGGCATGGGTATATGGCAGATATTTATAGCTTCATTAGATTCCTACATTTATATGACATAATTAACACTGAAGGTTTTTATCTAAGCAAATCAAATCTTTTTCCTGTTTTAGTATCTCTTAAAAGTGTCAGTTAAACTTCTGACACGCTGAATTTGCATGACAATAAATGCAATGCATTATCAATATGCCAGCATCATGCATTATTAAAGATGGCCGTCATTAACATAATAATATATTAGCATAATCAAGGCCATCATTTGCATAGGAGATGTTCAGGTAAACCAAACAGAATTGCCACGCGTCAGCAAAAGGTGAAGCCAATCAAGCGTATCCAACATCTTCAGCCAGTTTTAATGTCAGAGCTTTGCGAGATTTCACATTAGTTACAGAATCATCAACAACTGACATTATTCTAATCCAACAAATCTGACGCCCAAAGCGGTTTTAGCTTGAAACACGCACATATCTTCTTCCTAAGGTGGAAATTTGGAAGTTGTGAGTGGTATTCCACGCCATTTCCCGTCAGAAACTACAGAATATGATTAAATTAAATTAAGGGTTTCACATGCAGGATTTATTCCCATTAAATCCAAGAGGTATGGTTTTTCAAGTTATATTCAAAGTGAAGCAATGTGCCCCTGATAAAACAAAGCAAAGGCACTTAGCATGTGTTCTCCTAGTTAAGATTCCCTCTCAGCAGCAATACAACGTTTCTGAGTGTCTGCTGGAAAACAAGTGGAAGGTCAAGAACACGAACAATACATGTTGATTCCAATTATGTGTAAAGCATTGAACAAGATGCGCTAATGATGGCATTGTCGAGAGAAAAAAAGGTGTTTATGTGCTACTCTCCCAAAGCCTGCCGAACAGTTTATTAAGCAAAGTCTTTATTTCCATAAAGGCTGATAAGACTTCAAATGATGCAGTGAAAAACAGTCCTGGCATCAACACAGCAAAGCAGCGTGTGTATTTATCTCTGCCGACGCTGGGAGACAATCAAGACGAAGATGATAGCGCGTTTTGAAATGCAGCAGAGAGACGTAATGAGATTGCAGCTACTTCAGGAACAAAACCAGACAAAATGCTTTTTTTCCCCATAAATGGCTCCTTGTTTTAGTCACCGGCGCCAAAAAAGGCCATCGTTTTCAATTAATGAAGCAGGGAATTGAGTCCGAGGTCCTGCGGGATGTGGATTAACCATGATGGCTTGAGGGCCCAATCTCCCAATCTCACACTGAGACGTGGAGGAATTTCTCATTCAAGGCCTCGGCCAGCCTCCCTCTCCTACCTCCACCTCATCCATCCATTCCTCATCCTCCGTGCAGACCGCTATTAGTGGTGGGGGAGATAAAACTGTAAGTGTTGCTCCCAATTAGTACATCAGTGACCGCTCTGTACCTTCTCCACGGCGAGGCCTGGTAGGAGAAAGGGAGGGAAGAGGGAGGAGGAGGGGTGGTGAGGGGTGCAGAGTGAGAGATTGGAGGGAGGATGACAGGAAAGGAGAATGGCGTGGAGACGGCGGAATAAAAAGGGAGCGGGTTAGCGAGGTAGGGAGATAAAGGGAGGACAAGATGAAACAGAGAGGGGAGGAGGAGGAGGAGGAGGACTGCTTCAGAAGGAGGGGAGTAAAAAAAATGGCTTAAACATTCATTTTGAGTGGCGAGACAGGTCCTATTAACATTTAACAGCGTTTGCGCAACTTGGTGTGGAGGTTAGGATGCAAATGAGGAGGAATTAAAACTGGCCAGAGGTTTGTCATTGATGGATTGCAGTCTGGCGGTACTCGCCACTTCCTAGTGTCCATCACAGACGATTACTGTATAATTAAACCTTATTTCTGGACTCTCCGACGCATAATTACTTGTGTGGGAATGTAACCATCATCTAAAAGCTCCCCGCAAAATGCTTTAGCATTTACTCGAGCGGGCTGCAGTCATTTCGCAGAGCGGTGACAGATAGAGCCATCTGATGATCGGCAAAAGAACAGTCACTTTTAATAAGAGGTGGGAAAAAAATATTAGGCGACAGTATGCTGATTATAGGAAAATTAGGCTTTCAAGTGGTAAAGTCCTTTGTGTTATTTGCATAATTTATTCCGGCTTTACCCCCCTGTTCAACCACCTCTGGGTTTTTTTGTGCGAGCTGTGGGCAATTTCCTCTCATATTTGAAAAGATGGCACATTTAAGACTACTTAAGGAAAATGATCGCTTAGCATATTTTAATTGTCACGCAAGGTGAGAAAGGAGGTGCGAGGCCCAGCCTATAGGATGAGGGCTCCGCGAAGGGAGAATGCAGAAATGCTGTGGCAGATGAGCTTTAAGTTCACACACACACACACACGCACACATTCATTTCTACTTTTAGAATGCAAATCACAAATGCAGCTCATGAAAATGGGGAAATGTAGTAAACAGTTTTCTTGGCCTAAACAGACTTCCACGACTCCGGAACACTTTGATGAAGCTCTTCCCGCGTTGCTCCCTCCTGCTGAGTCGAGCCGCCGCCGCCGCCAACGCCAGCTTTGCGAATTCAAGTTATTTACTGACCAGTTTGGGTTGTGTTTATCCAGCTTCCAGCAAAGGATGTGTGGCTCGACTGGTGACGATTCCACACACGTAGAGCGCTACTCAAAAAGTTATGAACCGATTTGGGAAGTTGGCGGAAAGGTGGGACATGGCTAAGGGAGGAACTCCTTCAATCTTAGCCCCCACTCAAAATCCACTGAATTGATATTTTTTTCAATTTCTTTAAAAATAATACACAAACCTCGATAAAAAAAAAAAAAAAANAAAAAAAAAAAAAAAAACATTTATACCATGATATTGTATTGGGGTGGAATCTGGTGAATTTTATGACAAATAAAGCAATCAAGTCCTATTATTATACTTGTTTCTTTCTCCTTAGGCCAGTTCGGGTGTGTTCGGCCTTGCTGGAGACACACTTTAGCAGCATCAAATTTGTATATAATTGATGGATGAAAAATAGCTTGTACCATAAATTATCCCTGATCATACTTTACAGCCGTAGCATGCTAGAAAGTGAAAAAATTAAAAGAAAAAAGCACCCCCCCAACCCCCACCTCCCCCATGCTCTATAACCTCTTTGTGAGGCATTTGAGTTCTCACAGATAATTATACAGACACTATACAGCGGCTTCCCACACCTCAGCACCAGCTATATAATATGCAGCAGGCAAAAGCACCTAATTTTCATTAAGAGTCCTCGCACAATCCAAATTCTTTGTGATAGAGAAAGATAATTAATGCTTTAATGTTTTGGTCTTGCCACTCTTAACACAGCAAGAGAAATGAATTGTTACATTTTAATGAGAGGAGCGACGACGCTGGCTTCCTGCGCAACACGGATGATTTTATAATTGCACACAAGGGTGACTAACTCAAGGCTCATTAAGATGATTTTTCAGCTGGGCTATTTTTTGGCAGGACAATACATTTATTTTTCCGTTCTACCGATAAATAAATCCCGTTATTAATCTTTCCTACGCATCCCTCAGAGCCTTAATGCAACTAGCGACATAAAAAAAAGAGATGTACACGATATCATCTCCCAAGAAAATGTCTTTAATGAATCGTTTGTTGCTGCTTGTACCTCAGATTACATGAAAATACATTTAAGTTGACTGCAAGTATGGCAACATATTCACACATATAAACAAGTGGTGCATTCGTATTGTACTGTATGTATAAGTATGTACAACAGAAACACGTTACACTCTGTTTTAAAGTTGTGCAAGTGTGTTATATATACTAACAATTTATAAAATTCAACACACTAAATAAAAAAGAAGAGTGTGCCCACGTATGTACACATTCACACGCGCACAACCACAGTAGTTCACAAAAGATTAAAGCAAATGTATTGGATTATACATTTTCCAGGGCACCTTTAGGTTGACCCAGACTCTCCACTGTTCCCTCCTCAGGTGTGTGTGTGTGTTTTCATCTCGCCTTGCTTGGATCTCAGTGACGGACACACACACACTGAGGCTATGCTGCAGCCTGCGGTTGCACCATCAGCTAAATGTTTTAAGTACAGCCATCTGAGGTAGACTGCGCAAACTTCACGGGGTTATTCTCTCCGTTTCTTNCCCCCTCCAATGCATTTTTCGCAAATGTCTGACATTTGGAAAGACGTAAATCAAATACCATGTGTGTTTTGTAGCCATGAGGTAGAAATGCTTTAAAGAAGAACTCTAGTGTCCAAGAAACTCAAATGAAAGGAGTGTGGAAGGTGGAAGAAACAGGCGCAGCGCTGACTGCTGTGTTTCAAGTCATTTGTTGGGCTGTTGTGTGCTCTGAAGTGCATTAGTAGGTTTTTCTGTCTAAAGGGACTCTCTCTCTCTCTCTCTCTCTCTCTCTCTCTCTCTCTCTCCAGAGGATTTGCTGACAGGAGGAATTGCGGCACAGATTGTTTTGAGGGTGGTTTTCTGACGGACCACTCTGCCGCCGCCGCCATGCCGCCCGCCTGTCTTTCCCTCCCGTCAATTTTGCTGATGCTCAGCAGAAACTTTCCCCCTACATCAGGTACTGCACTGATGGTGCCTCCACCAGTCGAAACAGAGACACCGACAGAGAAGGCCAGATGTGTAACTCCTACTTTCACACTGGTATTATCAAAAAAAAAAAAAAAANAAAAAAAAAAAAAAAAATACAAAAACCCAGGATGGAAACATGGAATATAAAACTGCAAGATTCACTACAGTGGCTGGGCGGATAATTGGAGTCTGAGCCAGAATAAATACGAGACAGAGAAATGAAAACAAAGCAAGCGCCGCAAATGACACTGAGACATTTCAAAGAGCAACAAAACAATATTACACACAAAAATGTTTTAAGTGCACATACACCAAACTATCTGAAGCACTCCCATGCCACAACTGTAGAGCTAGAGGACAGCCTTTCACACAGGGGACGAGGAAGAAAGTAAAAAATACATTCCAAAGCAATAGGCAAGGTGACAGAAAACCTTCCGAGACGAAGGGCGTCACTCTTGTTACGAAGCTTTTCAGCCCGCCGGCTTCGTGCTGTCTGCTTAACTGGGGAAAATGCAGGAAAAGGACTGGAAATCCTCTGATAAGAAACCAAAATGGATGGATTTTAAGAGAAATTAGGTCCAGGGTTTTTGATTTCAATCAGATTTCTGCTTGCTTATCCAACTTTGTAAAAACAATCTTAGCAATAACACAGATATCAATTTAAACTGAGTGGCTATTATCAGATGACCCCTGTCCCTAAACTGCAATTTCACTATTTTTAATTTTCTCCTTTCCAGATTTCACTTCAGCTAATCCATGTCAAATATGTCTGAAAAAGTGGAACTATAGAAACACTCTGCACAACTCCTATTTCCATATGAAATCAGTTTTAGAGATATTAGCCCCTTTCACACATGCACTCCAGTCAGGAAAAGTTCCTGCTGATGCTGAGGATAGTGGTATGTGAAAATTCAAAGGGGACGCTTAAATCAGAACAATTGCACAACGTCCCGACGGGACATTTCAGGATGGGCGAGAGAGCGTTGATGCTTCATTTGTCCCGTGACAATACCCAATGAGCAGGATTTCCAGAAGAAACTACGTTATCCGAAGAAATGTCTGGAAATTGGACTGACTGGGAAAGGCTTCTGCAGCGTACGTTTGCTTCACGTCTTCTACTTTGTTCTGTACGTGTTAGCAAAGCAGCTTTTGCCTCCACCTGCAGGTTTGGAGGGAGGATCAGACCCTCTTCCTGTCAGGGAATTTCGAGTTTAATTGAGAAAATGATTGCTGCGGCTTTTGCACTTGGATGCAAGCAAGAAAGCGGAAGTCAAAGGACATTCCCGCACCAGCCCTGCTTTGTTCTGGTGTACATGTGTGGAAGGAACTTTAAAAAAAATGAACCTGGAATAAGGTTGGTTGATGCTAATATGAACCTTGTTATAAAAACAGCTGCTTCATCTGTGCATTTTATGACCGTCAAACCAACAGTGAAATATCTTTATCATCACTGTGATTTAACTTATTTTGTTTTTAGCATCATCGTCATCCACGGCAAACGGCTTCCTTCGCGAAACAATGACAGTGTGCTGTCTGTGCAGATGTTAACTGACAAACCGATGCAGCCGACCCATATAGATATAGATCACATGATAGAAACAATGCTGATTATGGTTGTTTCGATAAATATACAACTTGTGAATCCCGCCTTGCCCCAAAACCAAAACCACGCCTGTCTGCCCATGAAACCCCAAAACAACAAAGCTGGACAACCCACTTTTGAATTTTTTTTTAAAGAGCGATGGAAATAAGCTTCAGGATTGGTCAAGTAGAAACAGGCACCAGAAGCGCCTGCTGTGAGGAAAAATGATTAAAACAAATCATGTTTTTACCATCATTAATGATTTTCCGTCATTCCAGAACACATCTGGTACATTCAATGTCACCTCTTTGCTGTTTATCCAAGTCGTTTGTGGTAAACCGAACATTGCCGAACCGCCTCGAATTCTCCGCCAAGATCTTAGTGCTTTTTGTCAGGATATCTTGAGGTACTGTACAATTCGCAAACGCTTTCCTGAGTTTTGTTTGTTTGTTTTGCAGACACAGGATAAGAAGAGATGAGTGTCAGGGCCCAGACTACTGCCGCCCTGACGGATTACCGCTTTTAGGGAGACAATAAAGAATGATCACCACCGCCAATCTCCATTTTTTTTTTGTTTTTTTTTTTCAGACTCACCGCTTAAGTTTTAAAGCTCTTAATAATCATCAGCTCATGCCATGAATGTCGATTGTGAGGCAAATAAACGTAAAGAAAGAAAATCAGTAAGCACCACTTCAGGCACTTGGATAGCCAACTAAATCTCAGGAACAAGAACACGACAATATATACACAGACACTGGGGCGTCTCTTCTGAAGCCAACCTGCTCGCAATGTGTAAACAACGCCTGGCTTTCTGCAGCAGCAAGCATTCAAATGAAATCTCTGCTCATTAACTGCAAAACTGCAAGATATTTCATCAAACCAGGTCTCTCAGTGCATCTAAACCCTGCTTGTGAGAATTCGATGGGCTTGTGTTGGCCTTTTGTGCGCCTTTCCCTCCAGCACAATGCTTCTGCCCTGAGGGGAGGAATTGTGGATGCCTCTTTTTTCTCAAGGGCGGAATCTATCTTTTCACTGGCTGCAGCCGAACATTTTGTTCCACTCAGTGTATGTGTCAATCTCTTTCTGCGATATACTGGCCTGGAATTTACAAAAGACACTCTCTAAGTCCTGGTAGGTGAGGGGTCTTATCTGTCCCCTGGGCATCATGCCCGTCATGTCCATGCCCTGTGCGGAGACATGCAACAGACCTACGAGGGCCTCCTGGCAAAGCCGGGCCAGGTCCAGTCCAGAGAAACCCTCGGTACGCTGGACCAGCAGCACCAGCTCCTCCTCGCTCAGGCAGTATTTGTGCTGAGACTGGGCCAGGAGCTGGTTCACGATCTGGTGTCGGGCCGCGCTATCCGGCAGGGGCACCAGGACCCGCCGAGCAAAGTACCTGCGCAGCCCTTCGTCCATGTCCTGAGGTCTGCTGGTGGAGCAGACCACTAACACTTGGTTGCCTCCATCTTCGCCCAGGAGAAGCGAGTCCAACTGGGTGAGCAGCTCCCCCTTCAGCCGGTTGATGGGACTTTCTTCGCTGAGATGGGCTGAAAGCAGCATGTCCACCTCGCTAATGAACAGTACTGAGGGCTGCCGGCAGCGCGCCACCAGGAAAGACGCTCGTATAATTTTTTCACCGTCTGCCAGCCACTTTGTGGCCAATGTGGAGCCACTGAGCTGGAGGAATGGCGCCCCCAGCTGACTGGCCAGACAGCGTCCCAGCAACGTCCTGCCACTGCCCCTGGGGCCAAACAGTAACACACAACGTGGTGCCGGTCCTAAATTGCTGAACATGTCTGGGCGCAGGATAGGCCACAGGACCTCCTCCTTCAGGGTCGCCTTGGCCAGTTCTAGACCTGCAATATCACTCCAATCCACTGGGGGGCCCTGCTGAACTATTTCAGAGGTCACCATGTCCAGGAGGTGAGGGTCGCTGGTTTTTAGCTGCTCCTCAGCATGCCGGGAAGAGGAAGCAGAGGAAGCAGAGGTAGGTCCTGCACCTGAGTGAGACAGGTGGAGGCGGTGGTCATCAGCACCTTGCTCGCTAAGGGAGGGAGAGGTGAAGCTGGCGAGGGAGTCTGCTGAGCGGGAGCCCCCCAGGGTAGAGGAGACGTAGGCAGGAGGAGTCAGTGGCCCACCTGTTGCCTGGCTGCTGTACTTCCTCTGCTGCTGCTCTGAGGGCATTGTAGACTGCTTCTGAGGATTAAAAGGTAACGATGACTTTTCAACACTCCGGTCAAATCCGCTCCTGCCGGCGCTGTTGGAGCCTCCGTTTGAGTTGCTACTGTCTGCTACCCTGTACATGGGGCTCTCAGCTGAGCTCCGAGCCTGGCCGTAGCCAAAGTTTCCATAGGAGGCGTCGATCTCTCCTTGGCCTGTCATGTAGAAGGCTTTCCTCTTCAGTGAGTTGGAGGAACTACTGTTGAGAGGGGTGGGGGCAATTGGGGTCAGGTTGTGGCTCTGGTATGGGTATCCAGGTAAAGAAGAGGAGGGGGGAAGAGGTGTGGGTGCAGCGATGCCTGAGGGGAGGTATGAGGAAGGAGGGGGTGCTCCCCCAGGGCTGTATCCTGGCCCAACTGAGCTCTGAGCGGGGTAGCCTGCTGGAGGGTAATTATAACTGGACAGGTTCGGGGAGCCTCCATTGTAAGCGGGGACCAAAGTGGGGTGGGAAGGTGGCGGAGGAGGGGGTTGCAGCAGCCCAGAGCTGTGGAGCGGGGAGGGAAGCGCCGGGGCGGGAGCAGACTGGGAGCTGTAGCTGCTGTGCAGGTACGAGCCGCTGTACGCCGGGCCGTATTCCTGAGCGGGCATGGAGGAGGAGTGGAGGGCGGTGGCTGCGTGACTCCCACAGCTGCTGCTGGAGTAGCTGGGCTCACTCAGGGTGCTGGACGCCAAGCCTGGGGAGCTACACATGCCGGACACCACCTCCGACGCTGCCGCCACCCCTCCCTTTCTAACCGACACCCCCTCAGGGATGCAACTCATGGGGTAGACGCCATCCTGCCAGGGCTCCGATTCCCCTTTCCGTCCGTTCATCACTCCCGGGGCCTCGGAGTAAGACCCTGGCATCTCCAGAATGCCGGAATACTTCTCGGCATACTTCTTGAGCAGGTTGGAGGCGGTGAGGGCGGAGATGTCATCGTTGGCCCAGGCGTACTGGTAGGTGGTGGAGCGCTGCAGGTGGCTGGGGAGCGCCCTGTAGGCCTCAGCCTTGTGGGCTGGCGAGCGCGTGGTGGAGGAGATGTCGAAATGCTGTTCGGCCCACTGGCTGTGCTCGGGGGTCCACTGCATCTTTAAGCCTAAGAGCGAAACAGGAAAAAAAACAACCACATAATGAGCAAATCCAACATGCTAATATTTTAGCAATAATAAAGATGCAGATTATCTCTTGTAGTTTTTATTCTGGGTGGTTGCTATGGGATGCCTGGTTACGGCAGCCTAATGCACCCCAGCCAGACCAATAAGACAGAGGCATGGAGGGTCATTCTATAATCCCCTGCTCATCTGAGATGGCTGGAGATGGGTTTGAAAATGCACCTCGCTGAGTGCCACAAAGCAACACACACACACACACACACACACACACCCCTGCTCATCGCGCTTTCATCGAACTCACACACCCCAACACAAAACCGTGCTCAGACACACAGGCGTTTGAAAAAAAAAAAAAACTATCCATGCCTGCACTCAGGCGTGCCGACATGCACGCACGCGCACATCCACACACACACTCGCAGCTACTGACCCAGACGGACACACACAGGCACGCACACAGGAGCTGCAGCCAGCTATGAATTACAACACATTGTGTCTCAAGCTTAGTTCCTGTCTGCACAGCTCCACCTTGACCTCCCCTCTCTCCTCCTTTCCCTTTACCTTTCCGCCTGCCTCTCTTCTTCATGCCTCCCTGCTGCCTTGTCTTCTCTCTCAGTCTCGCCTTTGTTTTTTGTCATCCATTTTCTACTTCCCCTCCCTCCAGATCAGTCTTTATTTCTCTTCACATCCTTTTATTCTCACTCCATCTATTCTGATATATATCTCTGCTTTTCATTCCCTTTCTGCTCTTTCTTCGTGGCCACCCCTCCTCTTATTTACTCCCTCTGTGTTCGCTTCACCCCCCCTCCTCCTCCTCCTCCTCCTTCCTCGCTCCATCTCATCTCAGACACACACTCACCTGGCTCTCCCCTTTATTGCCTCAGGAGGCTGGAGAGCCACTGTTTCCTTTAATCCCAGCCAATGCCATCTGCAAACACTGACAGTCACACAGCGACTCCATCGTTGTCTCGCTATCAAAGCCGCCGTTCTATCAAAGGCTGGACTGGGCGTAATCACAGCAGCCGCACAGCAGATTGAACCCCGTTTGATTTGACTTAGTGCACACAAATAAAGGATAATATCGGTGTCATTTAGGCTGCTTCCTCCGACTTATTGACTTGCAGCAGTTGCATGTCGAGATCCACAGCCGGGGGTCTAGTGAGCAACGCCTGTTTTAGAATTGGTTTGTGTAAAGCAATAAAATCCATTCATGGACAAATCCCTGCCTCCCATCCATACTACACAAAAAAAAAGCATGCAGGAATACACACGTTCACACTCTCGCTCTCTTCTCTGAGGCCCTGTGTTTGTTTGGTAACAACACAGAGAAGGGGGGGATCCCCAGACTCCTATTTCCTCTCTGATTCTCCTCTCTAGCCATCTCTCAGCAGACGCCAGTGGCTAATTAGCAGAATGGCGATCTGCTAATTGTGTTAATTTACAACATTTTAGCCGAGGGGAGTCTAGCAGGGGCTGGCAAGCCTGTCACCCTCCCAGTGTAGCGAGCAGGAAAATGCCTCAGACAAAGAGCTGAGCACAGGAAAGTTTTGTATTCGCTGGGAGGCTCCTTTCATATTAAGAATATATTAAGTGGACACAGGAATATTTCAAGGAGAAAATTACAAGAGGCAGAACAACTGAACAAAATGAGAGAACATTTGACTTCAGGCAAAATGTAGCTTTCATACAAGCCTTTTTTTTATTTTGCAGTGTGCTTATTTTTTTTTAAATACAATTCAACAGTTAAAATATCCATCTTAAATATTACATACCATACAAATACACTAGATATTTCATGAGCGCTAAAGCATGTATGTACGTGCTTCACATGTAGGATAAACAGCAAATTTCAAATGATATTCTTGTGATTGATTCTGTCATCTTAACTAGCAGAATATATGATAAATTTTGCAGTTTTTCTTGTTTTTCTTACTTTNCCCCCCCCCCATGATGATTTTTAGGTACTATAAACAGAGAAATATTAGATTATTATCTTGTGAAAGGATCAAGTAAATCTAACAATTTAAGGATTTTTCAGCTTCTTTGGCTATTTTCATCTCTGTCAAAACCCAATTAATCTCTATTATTTATAATCAGCTTTACTGTATTACAAATGTGCTGTAATTATTACAGAAAGGAGATCTGGGACAGGAAGTGCAGGCTGTAGCCAGATCCTACCACATCGTTATCAATATCTGCACCCTCTACGCCAATCCCCACCCCCACTTAACTCTCATCTCCTGACTCTGCTTTTCTTCATCTTCATAGGTCATTTAAAGGGGNACCCCCACTTAACTCTCATCTCCTGACTCTGCTTTTCTTCATCTTCATAGGTCATTTAAAGGGGTATTCTGTATTTCTTTGATTGTTATGATCTCTACTGGCGATGAAGGCATGACAGCAGCATTATTAGGTACCTGGCACATCTTAATTATGTCCCATTTTTACACAATTACTTCAAGAAGAGGCGGCATACTGTGATTATTATGGATTATCAAGGATTTAACACGTGTCGCTTGCTTGTCTTTCATTAATACGCAGCTTAAACTGGAGATAAACGCCTGTTATAGACATTATGTAAAACAGCAACATTTTATAAAAAAAAAAAAAAAAAAAAAAAAAAAAGCAAACAGGCATTATAAGTTGATTAAAGAGGATGAAAGCTGCTTCACGTTGGAAAGAAGTGGAATTGTTATGTGTTAAGATGGATGTTTCTTTGGCGGCGGCGTGATGAATTGGTCTGCTGAGGCTCCGGCTCAGCTTTTCAGTGCAGAGAAGCGGAGAGAGAACCGGACGGAGACGCAGGAGGAGGAAATAAAGATGAATGCAGGATGAGGGAAGACAGAAAGAAGAAAAAGAAAACGGCAATTGGCGGAGAACAAAAGGGAAAAACATCAAATGGACAAAAACGAACAAAATCCAAAGTCTCTTCCTTCCACGCAGTGTCCATCAGACTCTGATATGTTCTCCACTTAAAGAAACATGAATCGTCCTAATTCCATCATTAATAAAGATAACATATATAAAAGAGTGTGTCAGGCTCCATCAGAGCTTTCATCTCTTCTGTAATGAGGTTAATACAGAGACGCAGCGATTACCCCAGCCATGCAAATGAAGGCCAAATGATAACTTGCACTATTTAAATAAGGTAATAGCGATTACTCTACGTTATTCAAATGAGGGCAGATGCTTTGAACTGAACGCTTTGAACTCGCTGCTCCTTCTCCAAAACATACGGAAGAGACGGAGCGGGGCTGACTTTGGTATCGTTCATTGCGGATCCGCTAATTCAATGTGATGTAAACCAAGGGCAATGAGCGACGCAAAGTCACTTCCTGTGCTGGTGCAGGATGCGGAGGGGTGGACGGGTGGTCCGCCATGTGTGAGAAGACGGAATTTTCAAGGAGGATCGACTTGCTGCCCTCCGTGCTGAAATGCAAGCAGGGTTCAAGGACTTTTCAAACGACTTTCAAGGTCTCAAAACCGACAAATGATGGATCCGAGTCAAAGTCATATTCTCAGGATGTTAATAAAAACGAAAGTACCTTCAAAAACTTTCAAGGCCTTGCTTCATCTAACCTATGAAAACAATTCTACTTCTCTTACCTTTAATAAAGCTTTGTTGATTTTTTCCTAAAAGATTACCGCAATTCTTTCTGATTCATGCAAAGTTGCATCATCTTTTTACCTCTAATTTTATCTTCTAAAGATCCACAAACTTGGACTCTTGCAACTGCAGCGATGTGCGTGTGCGTGTGTGCATCAAAGGACGTGTGTGTGTGTGTGTGTTTGTGTTACAGAGAGAGGGAGGGAGAGAGATCATGCACTCAGCTGAAACAACATCCAATGGAAATCTTCTCTACTGTCAAGTCGGCCGGCGCTTTTTTCCTCGCCAGCCTCCACATCGAGAAGCCTAATCATTCTCATTACACTCGGCGTCCATCTGCATCAACAGAGATGCCTATTACTGTGCATGTGTGTATGTGCGGTAAACAGCTCTTTAGAGAGAGCTAATGAGCTCTTTTAAGTCTGTCCGCCGTGTGATTCTGCAAGCAGGGTGTCAGAGCAAACTGCCCATTTTGGTAACGTCATAATTAAGCCCTGTGTGTGTATGTGTGTGCGGGAGAGAGACGCCGACACATGTTAACGCCAACATCTCACATGCACACCCAATCCGAGGCAAGGCGGTACAAACGCACGCGTGCCTTTCTTTGTCTTTCTAACATAAACAGACACAAAAGACCTTGAAAAACAAATTAATGTGTAATATAAAAATGTTGTGGGATCTGGATTTGAGTGGAGGAGCAGAGCGAGCTGCTTGACAGGCGATAACTTCATCAGGAAAGACCTGTTTTCATATTCCCTGTGGAAATCTAACCAGCCAGTTATTCAAATCCTTATCAAATACACCAGAGGGCATCTTTTAACCTCCAAATCACCGTGTGTGTCTGTGAAAGAGGAAGACAGAGCATGTGGAAGTGTATGTGGTTATTGTTAGGTGTGTGTGTGTGTGTGTGTGTGTGTCTTGCACCTTGTTAATGAGTCCAGCACATGGTGACTGAGCCACAGGCTATGCTGTCTTGGCACAAAACCTCGAGTAGAGAGTCAAATAATGTGATTAAGTCCTCCAAAAGGCAATTAATTAGGAAATTAGTCAGGAGTTGGTGTCACACAACAACACGACAACCCCCTGAACGATAACCAAGAAGCCCAAATCCCAGTCTTTGAAGCCACGTTTTACCGTAGCGACGTCTAGTCTGTCGGAACGCAGCAGCAGCAACAACAACAACAACAGATAAGGGAGTAAACAGCGAGTTGAAAGTCGAGACGGCGAGCAGTGACCGACAGAGACGAGCCGACGCTAACTCAAAGACAGCGCGGAGGACGAGGACGTCGCTGGAAAGATGACAGCTTGGAGAGTGAAACTGAAGCGGCTACATTTTCACACCGAGTTTGTTTTGCGTTTATTTCGGACCGTAGACGTTTCCTGTTAAGGTCGGTTCGTTTGGGCATGCGTGAACACTGCGATCGAACTCAGGTCTACAACGAAACAGTCCGTTCCGATTCCAGTCGAGCTGTGGAGCGGTTCGTTTGTGGTGTGAACATAATCTGCGCTAATCCATAGGAGGAAATCTATTGATTAATCTCAAACTGAGAGGGTTGCGTGCTAACCACAGTAAAGTTTGTTTTACATTAATCACTTATCAGATATCACCAACTTAAAACAAACTTTACCACAATTAAACTACACCTTTAATTAAACATAGAGATTGAAACAGATGCAGTAATTTATCACACTGACTTAAAGGAGCATACCGGTAATTTTGCATGATTGAAACCAATAAATACAGTCCAAATGATGACTATGACGAGGAAAGTAGTCGCCAAAATGGACTACAGTCTGAAAACACTCTTCTATTGATTGTAATTAGTGACCTTTGACCTCGTGATAGCTTCTCACAGGTTTGACCAGAGACCCATTGGGGAAATGTGTGGGATTTTCTAAAACATTAGGACTCCAGATCTAAATTTAGCTCGCAGAAATCAGACTAAACTATAAATCTCTAACTGAATTCCACAGGCATATCGTGTCCCCACTGCCTGGCTGTATCACATTTTCCTTCCAGCTGTATAAATTGACACTGTCTAAATTTCCTTTCACTAGACGGACTATCGAATGGGTGGGTTAAATGGGTAGGGCGCAGTTAAACAAATGCTCCGGATCAAGGAAATTGTGCGTGGTTTCTTTTGTCATTCACAGAGGAAATTGAGAGATATTCAGCGGGGGCTTGGAGCTAACGCACGGCATTCATCTATAATGCACTCGCCCTGTCCGTCAGCTACTCCATTTCCTGTGACTAGCGCAGCGTGCCTAATCACCCGGCTCAACGCGGGGTTCCTTCCTGCGTACACACACACACGCTGACGACAGACATGAACACACACACATAGCCCCGGATTATCCTTACCGGGTAAGCAAAACATCTGTAAAGACTGAGCTCAAACAGATGTCACTAATTACTTTCATACAAGGACTCAACTACAATTTTAAGGTAATTTACTCGAGTATTTCATTTTTTGCTACTTTTTACTTGCACTCCACTACATTAGAAATATCTGATGACTAGTTAAATTAATTTACAGATTAAGACTGTAAATGCTTCATAAACTCATAAAATATTGCAGTTGTTGGATAAAAATGCACCTCAGCCTTGTTTTAGCCTGATATCACATGCATTGTGGACTTTATCTTAAGTTTTAAAATTAAAGGACTATGCTGCACATTTGCACGTTTGAGCCTAATATATACAATTTTCATACATGTTATATTACTGACAATCATTTCCCAAAGGATAAAACCGTATTTCAGCTTTCCTGAAGATTAAGATATTTTGCAAAATCTCTTAATCTTTCAAAGTCAAATATTCAAGTGATACATCCACCTTAAAAATCAATGTTTCAGCTGCTAATAATTACGCAGTCTTATGAAGTCACGGTCATTTAAATTTTTCAATAAACACAGGTCTTATTTTGGGATTATATTCCCCGGTGGAGACATACTTTCACTCCATGTTTTTTCGCTAAAATTACAAAACTTCGAAAAAACCTGAATACACGTCTTGTTCACGATGATGGATTACCTATCCCAAAAATGTTTCAAGTATCAACAAGTTGATTTTAATAGAATGAACAGAAACCAATGGCAGTCTGGAAGGTAGGAAAAACATTTTTAATTCACCGTTCCAGTAGTATGCTTTGGGAAATGCTTGTCAGTGACGTTACGTGCATGAAAATTTAATATATTAGGCTCAAATATGCAAAATGGTTAATATGGTCCTTTAATGGATTCCCAAAATTGATATCTCCATTTCTGGGTGAATTTTAAGGATTTTACTTATTTCATCCAATAATTTTCATATTTCACTCCAGCATCTCCAGATCTGAAGTTAGAAGTTTGTCTTGCTCGTTGGATGAGAAATTTATCTCCAGTTTTGGGATTTTTCACGCTTCTGCATTAACGTGCAGCAGACACGATGAAGGATATGCCACTAGTTGCTTTGTAAGGCATTACTGTACGTGCCTGCAGCCTCCGTCTCACGAACCTCCATCGGCATTCCCAGCAAACAGCTCTCTGGCTGCTGCTGCTGCGTCTCAGCCTGAGCTGCAGTCAACAGGATCTTTCGGAGCGCCCCTGAGGTTAACATGGGGCCACATGCTATCAATACTCCTCTGACGCTCAGATCCATACCTGCGAACCACCACCACTTTGTTTACCTGTGTGGTCAGTAATTAAAATAGATTTCTGAGAGGAGGCTTAATCCTTTTAGAAATGACATCGATCCAGCTCCCCATGCAAGAGCGTGGTGTAATTTTGTTCTTTACCCCCCACCCCTCATCTCTATCCTCTTTACATACAAGCGGNGGGGGGGGGGGGGGGTAGAAGGTTGGCAGGTGGAGATAATAGAGAGGAAGCCTCTAACCTCATCTAAAGCTGTCTGTCTTCGTAAATAAAATGAGATAATTATTGAGTGAACAACATTATTCGCCGACGACGCTGGCTCCCTCCCCCTCCTCCTGCCAGCGCAGTTGTAAATCTCAACAAACACAGTGCTTTTGGACATTAAGTGCTCACTAAGCACAGTGGATGCATCATATTTCAAGAGCAGGCGTTGTGTGGGTGAGGAGCTGGGGAAAATGGAGTGTAATGGTTATCCATTATCTTATACAGCACGGCGGCGATGATCATTTTCAAGTGACTCATTTCTGGAAGTACCTATCTATTGGCCACTTCGAGAGAAGACTTTGATGGCTAATCCAAAACAACCATTCAGAGGTCATCTGCCGCGGCGGCGCTGAGACACGATGCACAAGAGAACGCTCCAGCCTCCCTCATTATTCAAATACGAGGAAGATGCACATCACAAACGGCAGCGCGGCGGCTTGGAGTGGGCGATTAGCCGCACGGCTTACCAATGCATCAACAAATGGCTATCACAATCCAAATAAGAGTCTGAAAGCAAACACGAGATATTTGTCATGGGAATTAAATAGTGATACTGAAATATATTAACATGTCGATGATCCGCTGCTGGAAGAGCCTGGTAGACAATATGTCGCATTATGTGAGATAAACCGAGACACGTTCATATTATCCAATCAGATGACATTATTGTGGCGAGGCTGTTTTATTTTTAGATGTGGAGGTATGATTTTTATTTATGTGTGTGTGTGTGTGTGTGTGTGTGTGTGTGTGGTCTAGGCTCCACATGAATGGTTACTTAACACCACACTGATTTCCCCTCAGCAGTTAGAGAAAAACCAGCCGATGCTCAATGATGCATCACTGTGTTTGTTGCCGTGAGGCTGTGTGTGTGTGTGTGTGTGTTATCATCACTGGCACACAGACAGACAGCCTGGGAGTGACTGCTGGAGTGTCACCATCTGTGGATGCATTTATGTCTGTCTGCGCTGTACTCTGTGTGTGTGTTTGTGAGTGTGTTTGTGAGTGTGTGTGTGTGTTTGAGTGTGTGGGTGGTTTTAGGATGGGTTTGGGGGGGTGCACTGAGCCAGACAGTAGACTGGACAACAGCTCCATAGTTTGCTACTTCTAACAACAGTCGGTCGACTACATGCCAAATACTAACTACACTGCGGAAAGTGCCCAACTTCTTATTATTAATAAATCATTTCTATTCTTAATATTCCTAAAACCTTTATTTCCCTAAAAATAAAGTATAAATTCTGCCAATAAGCTGAAAAAATATGCATTTCCAATGCAAACTTGCTGTATATTTTGCTGGAATTTACCGTAATATCCGCAAATAAGAAACCAATAAAAAATAAAACAAATTTTTAAAAATCTAATCTGCACCATAATCAAGTGCAAAGATTTCACCGCGTGTATCTAAATAAAAAAATTATATTTTACATCTCATGTCAAATGAGTCGTTACGCTAAATGACTAGTTAAGGATTTTTGCAGTGTACGAAACACTTGGCAAGCAATTGAGATTAGAGTTCAACAGCAGTTGGTGGAGATTAAAGCCTGCCGTGAGTAGCGCGCACGTGTGTGTTTGTGTGTGTGTGCGCGCACACGCCTGTGGGGTGTGTGTGGATTACTGAAGAGGCCCTGGCTGGGATAACCTCTACCCCCAGCCTGTGAATTCACAGGATCCTTTATACTCCATGTTTGAAGTGTCAAATCCTGCACATTTCATAAGGATTATGGCTCAATCTGCCAAATCACGCCTTCATCCACTGTGTCCACAGATTTATTATAGAAAATATCATATCAGGTGAAATGCAACTTTCTAATCTCTTAAATTTCTGTCTCCCATGTGATAAAATCACACTACAACAAAGTCGCTGAATACAAACAGGCAAAATAACATTTAATTTAGTGATATTTCTAGTGCAATGAAAAGATTTAGGTCTTTATCAGCAGAGAAATTTTAGAAATTCAGGTGAAAGAGGCTGAAAACTAGATTATTTCTCTTTTAATTGAGCTCATTTGAGTGTGACTCTGTAAAGCAGAGCCGCAAATTGCCATTTCTGTCAAGGCTGGAAACGACAACACTTTGAAATGGAGGAAATGGTTCCGTTTTCAAGGTGTCGTCCGCGGTTTTATCAGCGAGTGAGTGGAAGCGAGGACTCGGGTAAAAATGGATCACATGACGATCAAGTCTGGAGGAGTTATGGAAACAGGTTAAAAAATCTTGCATGCACTTAAAAAAATGAGGCTTTCAGGATTTCTTAAAGATAACTTCATATCAGATCCACTTTTCTGGAGCCAATCTGAAGCGTTCCTTGTAAAGACCGTGTTGAAAATCAAGATGGAGCTGCCCTCCAGATCTTAAAAAAAACAAAAAAAAAAACAGGCAAGACAATCCGTACACGGCGACGTCACGGATTGTCTCGCCCTGTTTTTCCAACCATTTCATCCTAATTCTCTCACGACTCTTAGCTTCTGTCTGCAACAGTCTGGAGGAGCCTCAAGACAAATCAATACCTAATATCTCAAAAAGAGTCGGATAATCTTGTGGCACCAGAAGACGGTGTGATTGATCGTCTCCACTTCCTGTTTTTGCAGTGCAGGGTCAATTTAGTTAACTGATATCCTGTCCAGTTCTTCTGTAGCAATTTGTTTTTGGGTATGAGATATAACTTATGGAGTAGTTTATCTTTGGCTTTGCGTCGACAGTACAGAGGTGAATTCAAACTCGTAGCATTAGCATTAGCTCCAAAAGCTCCAGATTGACTCTCCATTCAAACCAAATCTCAATCTATCAGCGGCTTCAGACGTTACACAGAACAAGCGCTCAGACCTACTGCTTCGGGATTTACGGGCGCGAGCGGTGAATCCCGCTCCCACACTCCAGCAGCCGCTCTTTAAATCCAGTGTGGCTGACATTCTGCTAGAATTCACACAGGTTGTCTAAACAGTCAAACAGCGGATCAATACGCTCATCGATCGGTGGCATTGAGACTGAACTGGTCATGTCGAGGGGGCGGGAGATTCTCACTAGATCTCTGCATGCTGCTAGATGGAGGAAGTATGTACACACACACATGCACATGCATTAGGAGGCTCTTCTTTTCATGCACATGCACTCTCGAGACGCTGCTTCCTTGGGACAGCACATCCCGAACATGTCCCCCCCCCCNCCCACCCGCCACATCTGCGCTCATCTCCCACGAGCAGACTCGGCTCTTGTCTGTTGAAGTCGGAGCAGTCTGCCAGCAGTTTGTCTCAAAGTGAGGGCATCCAGGCAGCCTCAGCAGCTGAATATCAAGCTGGCTGCCGCCGCGTCTCCTCGCGCTGAACTGACACAGTCGATAGCTCTGCATTATTCATGGGGACGACGGGGCCGATGAGATGGCCTCTCGCTGAGGGCTGGATTTCAAGAGTTCCAAACTTTACAGGGGCTGGCGGACGCGTGACACCTTCAACAACTGTTTATCGTCAGCAAAAAATGACAACGCCGCATGTGAGAAAGGGCACGGAGCATGAAAGGCGAGGGTCGAGGGGGGATTGAGCGAGGCACCGAGGCGAATTTGGATATTATAGCTGAAATTCTCCCAAATAAATAAATAAATAAATAAATAAAATAAAGGACATATTGCGATTATTTTGTCAGCTTCTCATTGTCAAATCAATAAATGCAGATTACAAAGTTAACATGAAAACCTGAAGCGTCTCTTTGTGCGAGTAAAAAGGAAAACAAGTCGTAATTTGTCGCTGGTGTTTGCTAATTTCCATTACACAGACGCAAAACACATCAATTAGCCAAAGTGCGCCTGTTCAAAAACGGAAGAAAAAAGCAGCTATTTGGAGGGAATCAAACAAGACGCAAAGAAAACAAAACGTCAGGCTGCTTGATATCAGATCTCAGAGGAGAAATTTGATGGGCACCGATGAGCAGAAGGCATCTCAGGAGGATTGGACAGAGTAGAGATTTAATGCGATCATAGGGGATGCTCATCTTTCAGGGAACGGGGTAATAATGAGCAATCAATAACGTCCTTAACAGAGTTAGAGCCAATGGTTGACAGCAGATGTAAGGCTCTGGCTAACAGGCTACGTCTGATCTCACATTACCAGGCTGGATCTGAGTTTAACAAGCACACACACATGCGTACACGCATACACAGGCAGGCATGAATACAGTATGTCTGCCAGCATATGGACAAACATGCACCAACATATGCAAACACATATATACGCAGTCTTTTTATGCATGCCTGTTTCGTAGTCACACACACACACGCACACACATTCTCCTCAGGTGACACCCACCAGCATTGTGTCATTGTCGATCGATCAATAGCTGTAATCACATTCACGGGCAACGAACATGGTAGCAGCTCGTACTGCGAACACAGGCTTCATTTTCATCACCTGACTGGTGTTTTCCCGGGTTAAAGTGACAGATCTTATCGCATCATGCAGTAATAATCAAAAAATGTATTTACTTGTTTTTTTTTTTTTTTTTNTTTTTTTTTTTTTTTTTTGAGAAAATAAAGTTCTGAATAAAACTCCAACCCGTGTTTCCGTCTTTACAAGCTCATGTTCTGCAGCAAATTATTTAAATTCACAAAACGTGAATCTTAAATTCTAGTCGAGACCCAAAGTTTCCAGACATACCAAAGTTGAATTTTGGGGAAATGTACATAAAAAGATCTAGAATAAAGAGAATTTGTGCAGGTTTAAGCGTTATTAATGGATATCAATGTGCATATTACCCATTAAATTTATCCAACCTGCATTAAATTATCTCTGGCTGTTTCCCTTAAATTGTACTTTGAACCTTAAATTGCACTGTATTTATTGGGATAAATCATGGAAAATCACTAGTATGGTCCTTTAAGATTATTTCTAGCAACTACCTGATAATGGATGGAACGTATACGTGGCCATATATTTATTGATTTGCTTTGGAATACAGTAGAGAGTGGCTTGCCAAGTCAGTGCGAGAGTGGATCAAATGGTCAACAGGAAAATAATATAATCCAGAGGCCATCAAATGTTGTTAGCCTGAGCTGGATGAAGAAGGTTATTTTTATTCCTTTTATTGTTATTTCTATTATTTAAATGCATTAAGCACCTAGAATGACAAATTTTTGTATAATCTTTATTTACAATTACAGCCTAAAATGCCAGTAATCTATATCAAAACCCCTGAAGAGGAAATATTTAATCCCTTTCTGTTGACTAGTCGCCATTTTTGCCTCCAGTTTTGCCTGATCTGAAGTGATAAAGAACAGGAGTTTGATAACAGTGTGTGTGGACACGTGTGTGCGCGTGTGTGTGAATGCACCCTCATATACTTTCATTTTTCTCAGTGCAATATTTCCTTGGGCAGCAGCAGTTAGAAAGTCTTGTTTTCACTCTTGCTAAATAAATAATTACAGCTTTATTACTGTGGGCGCAGCGCCAGCCCTCAGGAAAAACACAGGATCTGGACTTGTTTGTCATCTGGATTAAAACCAAGGGACTATATCTCCAAATGATCCACATTTGGGAGGGAAAAAATTTTTTAAGAAAGATTTTACTCCTATTCTGGGTTCTGCTGGTTTACCAAAAATGTAAACCTTAAATATTACCTAAATAAATGATTATTCCTCATATTTTGCGCTATCTCAACCATGATGTAGGGTCAAAGCTACACAACCAAAGAATTTAAGCAGCAAAATATTACGAGGAGGAAATAAAGCATTTGCACCATAAATAAGATCATGATGAAGGAAAGCAGAAGAAGAGTGAGGAGGTGAAGTCGTGATTCAGCGGGGAAAAGTGAGATGTGAGGGATTTAAGATAAGGAGCGACTCTGCTGTCTGGGTGGAGGGGGAATGTCATTCCAACGCCGAGGTCCCAGGAGGGAGACGAGTCAAGGCCGAGGAACAAAGGAACGACTCCGCCTGAATTTCAAGTCGTGACATTTTGATTTTAGGAAGATGTAGACAATGACATGCGACTCTTATTTTCTTGTCATTAAAAAATGGGTGACAATATTCATATTTGGAGGCATTTTTCACCTCCTTTTTTGATCTCAACTGGTGTTTTTTGAACAAATTTATATCCAGAAACTCTTCTTTATAAGAGGTTTATACGTTGTTAAATAACAGCTTTATTAATTTAATAAATCTTTTATTGCTGCTTTTGTAGATTGGTAATCACTTTTTGGGTTGCCACATTGTAAAAATGTCTACATTAACTTGCTTTTCTGCTTAATCCATTTATTTCTTTATAAACACCCCATCAATGGACAATTTCACTATTTATCTTCAGCATTTAGAGCTAAATTGATTTATTAACAGCTTAATAATATTTATACCTGCAGACAGGATGGATTATTGCAATGGAAAAACCCTTATTTAATGATTTATTATAACTGCAGACCTGATACTGTATCTTAAGTGAGAAACTCATAACCCTTCATAAGAGTTCATAAGTCTTTTTTGCAACCTGGCAACCCAAAATGTTACTCTGATTAAAGGGTTATTACAAATCTATAAGCATCAATAAGCCACACTTAGAAATCTTTTTGGAATATAACATTGTCAAAGTTCCAAACAAGCCATTGCCAAGGGAAATGCCAAATCATTACAAAATCCTGCAAAAAAAAAAAAAAANAAAAAAAAAAAAAAAAGTTTTGCACTGTAATTTTATTTTGTTATCAGTTTGCTACTTGTGTTAAACGATGTGTCCAAGGGTCTTATGTCTCCTAGCAACAATAGAATGCTCTAGGTCTTCAAATACACACACACAGGTTTCTATAGTGTGCTGTCCATCAATATAAAAAACACTCATCTGAAACTCAAGAAATAACTTGTAAAAGTCGTGTACAATCTCTTTCTCGCTCTCCCTCCATCCCCACCCTGTCGCTGCTGGCTCAATCACAGATCATGACTTCGGCGGTCCTGTTCATCAGGTTGTTAGCTGTGTCGAAACTCTCAGACGTGGCTATGAGCCTCTTATCTTATCAGTCAATCGCCGACATCATGCAGGAAATGAGACGCACAATGGCGATACTGCCGGTGACGCTCATCTGTCAAGACACGTTGGCTCAATTATCATACTAGCACAAAGACTCGCACAAAACAGGACGCGCGGCACGGCGGCGAAGTGGATAAATCGAATTGCTGACGTTATACAAGCTCAGTCATTAGTCGCATCCATATAGGGAAAGCAAACGCTTGGTGGAACAGAGAGGACAGAGGTGTTTTATTTGGTGTCGATGTGCAAAAGAGGAAAACTTCTTGCAGCAGCGACTCAAATCTGCATTTTTTAAATCATGAGTGTGTGTTTGTTTATATTGCTGCACTCGCATGCTGGAGAAAGAGGGAGGCGGGGGGGGGAAAGAAACACATAGAGAGATGAAATACAGCGAGAGAGAGGGGAACAGACAGGGACCAAATGAGAAACAGATATACAGAGGGAGAAATAAAGACAAAGAGAGAGAGAGAGAGAGAAAGAGGGAGAGAGAGAGACAGATAGAGGGGAAGATAAGGAGGAATGCTGGATGTGTGTGTGTTACCGCATCCCAAGGGATCACTTACTCAGTATAGACACAGCACTGGAGGACAGAGCAAAACAAGGGTTCATTGGCCAAAATCTCTCCACTTTACACACTACACACACACACACACACACACACACACACACACTAGACACACACACAATCCCTTCAAGCAATATTTCTGTAAGCATTCGTCCACTGAGAGTAACCGCATTGACTCGACTGGAGAGAAAGAAATAAAGTAAGAAGATGATAGAAGACGACTGTGTGAAAAGTAAATATATAAAAAAAAAGGAGGGACGAGGAGGAAGCAGCAGCAGGAGGGGGAGGAGTGTCCACTCTACCTGGCCAGTGTCCAGGGGAATTAACCAGACTCTCTCTCTCTCTCTCTCTCTCTCTCTCTCTGTCTCTCTATGTTGGCCTAATGGCATGGACATGAAGCCAATTGATTTGCGGACCAATAGACATGTCCCACAGCACGGGCAGATTACCTAGATCACTGGCTCCACATCGAGTACACATCGCTTCTGATTTGTGCCCACAGGCAGCAGAATGTGAACAGGGTGTGTGTGTGTGTGTGTGTGCATGTATGTACACCTGTGCCTGGGATTCAAACGTGGAAGAGAACAGGATGTTTTATGTTTGTCTACACCTGCTTAGATATTGTCGCTCTTGGGTAAAGCAAGAGTTTGGAATCACTCAGAAATGTGTATGGTTTGTACAGAAATTGATATTTTTATTCATCAAGATAGCATTAATTTTGATGTGTTTTAATAATGTTGCAATGTTCATATACTGGCTGAGAGAAACTAGCAAAAAAAAAAAAAAAAAAANAAAAAAAAAAAAAAAAAAAAATAGGGGATGATTTTTCTTTTTATTTGCCAGTTTCGGTTACAGCTTTTTCTTTAAAACTCTGCCTTTAAAGGACCACACTACTTTTGCATGTTTGAGCCTAATAAATATACCCACATATGTGCCATTAATGGTAGCCATTTTCCAATACTTTCTAATGGCTTTAAGGCAGCATCCCGGAGCCATCTTTTTACTGTTACAGATGACATTGGTATTTGGTTCAAACTATTAAAGGAAGCAGCCAGTTTTGGGTCAATAGTTAATTATAAGTCAGTCATTTTCAGCAGTTGTAACCATTTGTGACATTATTAATGTATTGGCTATAGATTAACATCAATTTAATGCTGCATTGGTGAATAAAAGTATCAATTTCTATCAAAATGCTAGCGTTCTCTGGAAGTGGAGGACAATATTTTGCCAGAAGAATACACTTGGCTTCATTCATGAGTCAGATTTGTCACATCACCATGCATATTTTTGACTATTGCACCCCGAAAAACTTGCGGCGGGACAATGAAAGACCACACACACTTGAAACTACAGTTGTCCGAGTGTACGGCTGTGGAGTGAGAATAATTCCACATTCTCCACAGTTTTCACTCATGTCAGTGTCCAAGTTGATAAGCATGAAAATCCATTTATCTACAAAGGAACTGTACGGTCCATATTGGACAATGTCTCTTTCATGGTCCCTTCCAGGCCCTTTCGTCTATAAAGCCACCCAACTGACTCCACAACGTCTCTAATAGACTATTCATTTGATATGGATACATCAAGGAGCATCAGGAGGAGCGATATGCTCTGCACATAAAAGGACGACAGAAGTGAGGAAGATACGGTTATGGGGAAAACAAGCAGGAATAACATATGGGATTGCACATAAATCCCAAACATGGATGGAAAACTGTGTCGGGACTACTTTAAACTTCAGCAGGGGGACGGAGATCCAGAATTAGGCTTCTGAGGAGCAAAAGGAGGAGGTGGAGGAGGAGGAGGAGGAGGATCTGNATCCAGAATTAGGCTTCTGAGGAGCAAAAGGAGGAGGTGGAGGAGGAGGAGGAGGAGGATCTGACAGATTACAGATTAGAAGGCGGGGATGTGGTAGGATTAAACATGCCATCTAGATGGTAGCCTGACTAATACAGCTCACAGCTTACTGCACTGAGCTAAAGGCATGTCTAATTTAGTTCCACGGATTACCCTGTCATTTAGTAGTGGAAGAAATACTCAAATCCTTAAATAAAACTACTAAAACAAGAGGGAAAATACTCTATTACAAGTAATCTGTATTAAAATTTACACTTAAGGAAAGAAGCAACCATTTTCCAAAACGTACAACTAAAATGTACGTAAAATATTGAATTTTAAGGTGGGTGTATCATCTGAACGTGTGATTTTGAAAGACTAGGAGATCTGGCAAAATAACAGTTTTGTTTTGGAAAATGGTTGTCAGGACCATAAAGTGTATTCAGGTTGTATATATTTGGTTTAAATATGCAAAATTACTGGTATAGTCCTTTAAATTGAGGACTTGAGCAAGTATTACTTTCCACCTCTGCTGTGGTTAGTTAATTGACGAGCCATTGAGAGGGAAATGTTTGGATAAAAAAGGATTTACTCTCAGGGAGAATCTCACTAAAACAGCTTCCACGGCGCTCAATGTTACTCATTTCTCATCTAATCCATATCTGAGTAAATGAGCTTTAAACACAAAACCTCGGAGACGTCAGTATTAACAGCAACGCTCCATCTCAACCATCCTCCACCTAATGCAGCTAATGAATGAGAAAGCGCTAGCAGGCTAACGGCTCTAATTCTCCTTCACAGGCTATCATGTTGCAGCCCAGAGACAGATCAATACCATTTGCTCAACACACAGGAGGCCTGGGAATCTATAAAAGGGCTTTTATTGAGTAATTAAACACCCATTACTGTCCCGTGCAGCCAAACAATAAATTTGATCAGCCTCTCAGGCGCAGATCCAGCCGTGATTAATACTCAGTGCATGCATGACATAAAAGACCACTATAACATTTTGCTAAGTCCTGTCTCAGACCCTTCAACGGTAAGATCTGCTGGTTACTGCGGCGCTTTCAAGGTTGTTTTGTTCCGATGAACCTTCAGAGGAATCTAGATTGAGTGTCCGGACCCTGTGCCTCAGCAGCCACATGCTGTCTGCCCCTGCTGGTCTGGGATCGAATCCCACTAGTACCTGCTGTCCTGAGGCGGCCCAGCAAGTCACAAGACACAGAAACCTGATGATGGGCTTAAAAAAACAAAGCCAAACTGCTCAAATTAATCTCCAATCACATTTTAAAGCTTTATCTTTAAGGATTCGTAAAATAATTAGCTCCTAAATTTGTTTATTGCCTCAAATTAGCTGAAACTAAATGGCATCAGAATTGCTTAATGTTTTTTCATTATGCTTTAAAATCATTAATACTGAAAATTTCCTACTTGTAAATCAGTAATCAGTTTTGGCTGGAAATTATGCAGAATGATAATCAAGGCTGTGGCTGCTGTTATGCTGTATGAAAAAGAAATTCAAGACAATGTTCAAATTTTAATAAAGAGGCAAAAAAAAACAAAAAAAAAACACACACTTGCGTTAATGAATTTTAAAGGAAAAAGAAAAAAAGNCAAAAAAAAACAAAAAAAAAACACACACTTGCGTTAATGAATTTTAAAGGAAAAAGAAAAAAAGTACTTTAGTGTGGCGTGCTGAAAAGGCATTCTGACCTACACCTACTTTCAATTTTGCACAACTAAGACAGATTTTCAATAAAACAGGAACCTGATCGTCGTTACTTTACTATTCACCCTTTTCACCACACGAGAAGTGACTGAAGGCTGCACACTTTCCCCCCCAATTTCCCAACGTCCTTTCCTACACTCGCACAATTCAAAAACCTGTTACAATCCCATCCTTGTTGGAGAATATTTAGCGTTGTTGAGCCAACAATATGGCATCTGGGTGATTCTCCTAAATATGAATGGCCCATTCACCAAGCTCAATGGAGTCGCTTGGCAATGGCCCTTCCTCCCCTCCCTCCTCCATACTCAAAACAATATTCAGCGCAGCGGTCTTGGCACTTTTCCCCGAAATCAACAAAAGAGGAACTCGAAGCTGTCCCTGAAACCCTCAGAGCATTAAGCCTCTGTGAGATGCAAGTACTTGGCGCAAGCAAAGCGATTTAACGACAATGGGCAAATCATACAGTGCTTTGTGAGATTTAGGGGATACAATAGCACTCCCTTTCCAAAGCACACATTAGTAAGCATGTCATTGGGACCCCCCTGAGGGATTTGAGCAGCCTAGAGGATTGTGTAGTGAAGAGGATAAATATATGTTACTGGGGAAGAAGATGGACCGCTGCCAACGTCTCCCTCCTTCACTCGAAATACACACACAGCGGATTACGAGGACGTGGAATACATTAATAGAATAATCTTCCGAGCATGTATGGTTTGTATTATAATAATGCACACTAACTAACCTATGAACTGAAGCCAATTTCCTTGTTGTGGGTGCACGTTACAACGGAATCAAAATCAATTTGGGAAAATTTACCAGGGCGTATGAGGAGAAGTGCGGACGAGGGAGGAAAAAAAAATTGTTGCAAACATGAGCTCCAGCCATAAGCAAATAAATAAGACTTGTTATAAATGCGCGGTGCTTGCAGTCATACTGACCTCTGAGAGCTAAACAAAACCAACAATGGACAAGCAGACACCCACTCAAAAGTCAATACCATGCGTGCCTCCTCTTCCTCTTGTATGGTTAATGCATGATGCCAGGTAGGGGAGACAGACGGAGAGTAGGATCTCATTATACGCTGCATGCTATCATTAGCTATCTACCACATGTGCCCATCCTGCCAGCCGAGTCGTACAACCAACACCCCAACGCTCTCCCTCGCCTGTTTCCAGTGGGGAAACTTGGCCTGAACACACACAAACACACACACATAATCCCTGGTAAGCATACAGTACACAAACACCCTCCCCAGAAGGCCCAGATATACACGCACATACACACATGGGTCAAAGCTGTTGTTGATTCGTGGCATTGATTCATGCCTGTGCGAGCACGGGCAAAAAGTTAGAACACACACGCATGTTTTGTTTTGGATGCAAGTTAGACAATAGGCACTTCCAAATTTGAAGCTATTTAGCAATAACTCTGTTTTTTTTTTTCTCTCTGTCTCCCGATCCGTGTCCGTCTCCCAGAGGCCACAGGCAGCTCGGTGATGCTGTGCCACACGCCCAGCCACTCAGCATCCTTTGTATCCCTCCCCTGGCAGCCTGCCAAGCTCAAACACACACATTCACACACACATGAATTCTCTTTTACGCCCAATGAGCTGTTCTTCATTAACACACACGCACACCTTTGCCGCCTCGCAAACAAAAGCGCCCGACTTACTTCGCCGCAACCTGAGCCTCTCACGCAAGACGCCTCGCTAATCAAGANGTTCTTCATTAACACACACGCACACCTTTGCCGCCTCGCAAACAAAAGTGCCCGACTTACTTCGCCGCAACCTGAGCCTCTCACGCAAGACGCCTCGCTAATCAAGACGTTCAAACTGCGCCGCAGCAGCAGACGGCCACTATCTAGCCGCGGCTCGCCGTTAACACAATCAGATCACCCAGCCAGAGCCAGAAAGTGNACGGCCACTATCTAGCCGCGGCTCGCCGTTAACACAATCAGATCACCCAGCCAGAGCCAGAAAGTGGAGCAATGGTGAGGGATTATGGTCAGATCTTCCCTAGCTGTCATTTTCTTAGGCCCTGTAAAAAAAAAAAAAAAANAAAAAAAAAAAAAAAAGACACTCGTCAGCAGCATTTTCCTCCTTCGCCGGGCCAAATAAGTGGTGAGCGTTTCCGCATATCAGTGCACAATTTAACTTAAGACATCCGTGGCAATAACCTAATTAGAAACGGCACCTTCTTATTTGAAGGCACAACGTAAAGGATAAGCTGCAAGCTGCCGTGAGCTCTAATGGTGTGGAATATTCCAAAGTGGAAGTTAGCTCTTTTAAATAAGTCCTCAGCATATTTAACGCTTCCACATGCTGAATGTTTTAATATCTGAATCCGGGCCATGGGTGACGGAGAATGCTGGTGAAGAGTAAAGGGAGATGAGTGGGTGTCTATTTAAAATTCCGAAAAGGGGGCAGCAGATTGCAAAGAAGGTAGAAGCTTTGATTTGATTAAACCTATGAAAGAAGAAACTTCAAACATTTTGGAGGATTCAGAGTTCAAAGAAAGTGAGATAATGCTTTTAATGCAGGAGTTAACATGGGAATGATTTCTGCACAATATATCCTCAAAGTAGCAAAATAAGGAATACGGTGCCACTGATATTAGCTTTATTTTGGCTCTTAAGGGGGTCGAAAGGGCTCGAGACCTGAACTGACCCTGGACCTTGGATATTTAAAATATTCTGATAAACATTTAGCTTCCCAAGGATTACGCTTTTAACATATCCGACTCTTTCATGACACCTGAACGCATCCAATTTGTATAACTCCCATTCCGTCTGTAAGTTTTCCTGGAAAATCCACTAAACATGATCAAACACAACTGATCTTTCAAATGTTATGTGTTACCAAGATACATAAAAGCATTATCTTGGTATTAAGTATCACAGGTTACAACAAGATCTGCAGTTGTAAGCTGCAGTCTTGGTGGATACCGCTTGCCTTAAGTGCACCCATCAGATTTTGACTGGATAATAACCAGTCAGCACTGGGAGAAAGACATGAGGGCAGACAAGGATGAATATAAATCGGTGTGTGTATGAGTGCCGGGCTGGTGTGTTTGTGTGTGTGTGTGTGTGTGTGTGTGTGTGTGTGTTTGAGAAAAAGGTCAACTTCAATTGCAACATGGATCTGGGCTCAAAGAGAAAAAAAAAAAATCCATCAACCGGGAACTGACAGTCACAGCAACACCGGCCCCCAAAAACACAAAACAAACTCCCCAAACCCCAATTTGAAAGAAAAAAAAATACACCCAGCGAGGTTCTACCAATTGTGGAGGGGGGGAGGAGGACGAGGAGGGGTGAGTAGATCAGAGTGTCAAGGATTTTAAGGAACTGGTGTCCGCTCGTCTATGGTAAAAACGCATCTCGGGCAGCTGCCTGCTGTCTGTGGGAAGAGGGAACTTAGATCAGCGAGGAGGGGCTGTCAGCGAGCATGCAGAGAAACACACAAAGACTACACAGCCTGACACACAGCAGTGTCTTCTGGGACAGAGAGGGAGGGAGGGAGGGAGAGAGAGAGAGAGAGAGAGAGAGAGAGAAGGGAAAATAAGTGGACAAAGAGTGAAATAGATGAGAGAGCAAGGAGACAAGACAGGCTGACGCACTGTCGAGCAAACGCAGAAAAAGAAAGGAGGGGGAGAAGAAAGATAAGAAGACAGACAGAGAGAGAGAGAGGGAGGGAGAGTGAAACAGACAGACAGGTCCGAGAGGGATTTGTTCTATTTGCATGCGCTGGGCTCCCATGGGGTCCAGCTCCACCGCACGAGCCGAGAGCACAAAAGATAACACTTAACATATTTGCTAAAAGATGACAACCCTGCCTGGATCTCGTTTGAGTGCGGGGCCTCTTTGTCAGGACACGCAGACAGGAGAAACCCGCAGATACGGACGCGGCGCGGACTAAACGTCTCACTCTGCGCGTTCTAAAAGCACAATATTTCCCCATCGCCTTACATCTGCGTCTTGGCTGAAGTCCCACGGGGGCGGGCTAGCTCGCACTCGCACGCCGGTGGCTCCGGGACGGTAAAACAGCCTTTAATGGTAAACATTACAGACTGATAGAAAGTGTCAGGATAATTTATTTATACGGTCCCGCTGGGAGTAGCTTAGCCACCCTCGCAGCACACCGGCGCTCTCTATTCATTTGAGGGAAAGTCTGTATTTAGATTAATAAAGCAGGCAGAGTAAAGGGGTCCCTGTTTGTTAAGCAGTTTTTCTTCTATTCCTATTATCTCCTCTCTCTCTGTCCCTATTAGCTGTATCGGGGGGCTGCAGGAGATGTGAAGCGATATGTTACGTGTATAATGAGGGGGATTATTGCTACTGTCACTGCAACACGCACAGACAGCGGATGCAGAGGACAGATCTTAAGCCGAGTGCTGTAGCAAACAAATAGACTTAGAGAAATAAACAGACTGCCGAGCGTCTACATTATTTACATTACACACACACGCGGTTTCCCAGTGTCGCCACACACACTAACTTATACATCAAAAGTCATGCAGGCGTCCAAGTCTTAATGCTTTTTGTCAAGATTATGTGCAATCATCTATTTGAATAAATGCATGTCTGATATTTAATATATAACATTTTTATCCTTTGTTTTAAAAAATATTTTTCATTGCACTTTGTCATTAAAAGCACACATGAACACACACACACACACACACACACACACACACACACACACACACACATAAAGATAGCAATGGCACATACACACACATCAGTGGAAGAAAAGCAAAGTGAAGGGAATAGCTGTGCAAGTGTGTGAGACTTGAATGAGAGAGAGGGAGAGAGAGTGAGCATGGGAAAGGTCAAAGGTCAAAGGTTGAGTCCTCACTAATAATTGATACAAAAATCCAGAATGGGCGACGGTGGAGCTGAGCCTGTGTGTACAGTCGGTGCATTGTGGTTTATAATGTGATTATTCATTAGAAAATTATCTGCTGCCATTCGCATCACGGTGGGATGGAGATTTTCAATTTCAACAATCCACCGATTGTGCTGCATGAATGTGAAAATCCACCGCATAGTTCCAGTTATGACTCTGCAATTATCAAACAACTGACGTGGAGCATAACGAAAAATAAGATCAATTTTATAAATATTAAGCATATCTGGGATTTTGGTTGTACTCCATAATCACACACATACACACGGCAGCAAATCAGGAAGTTGATTTGTGTTCATCCATAATTCCTGATGTTAGTAATTATTAGTGAAAACAGGTAAAGGCAATGCAACAGAACTCAATAATAATAAAAAAAAATCCTGATCAATAATTGAGGCCTTATTGATTTCTAATGTAACTTTCAAATCATATGCAATTATATTCACATGCCACTTGTTTGATTAAGTGATTTGTGAATTTATATGTTCCAATAAATAGGAAACTACACTGCTTGTGTGAATGTGTGTATAGGATAGGTGATAGTGTGTGAATGTGTATGTGTGTGTATTAAAACACAATCAAATCAGGAAATAACAACTTCTGATACATATCCATCCTATTTATGTGAAGCTGAATAATTTAGTTTTACAAAGAGTTTTGTAATTTTATATTTTAAAATGTGTAATTAGGGCTCATGTGCAAATTAAAGTTACACTGAAAAGAGCACAATTTGGTCACATATTAGCTGATAATTATGAAATGTGTGTGGTTGTTACCGGAGTGTAAACAGGTGGAAAAAGGTGCATAACTGCATGACAAACACACATTGAAGGTTATGTTTCTATGATAAACTACAAAAAATAAAACACATATTATCTTATTTAAAACAGAAATAAATAAATAAATCAATAAAATATTAGAATAAAAGAAATGAAAATTAAAAATAAATCAGAAATAGATTAAAAAACATCTACATACAAATACTTGCCTAAGTAAAAATATAAAGGTGTATTATTTTATAAAGGAATTAAAAACAAATAAAAATAAATGAAATTAAAATAATTAAATACAGTCTTCTTGTCAATTTGGGAAAATTGTTTGCTTGCTTCACAAATAAAGGCATTAATTTTGAGGCTTTCCTGTCATCTTCACCACTTATTGAAACTCATTTTTACATCTTCTAACAGACCATCAAACCCCCCAAAAATGCAAAAAAAAGGATGGAAAAGATCTTACCATAGACGCTGCTGCTGATCATGTCGTGCTGTAACAGGAAGAGGAAGAGGAGATGAGAGCATTGGAATTAATTTGTGGAATCCCCCCACAGCCTGGAAAAGCTTTACATTACACACAGGCACACTTTTTCGTGCAGCACCCGCTTGGATTTCACGCCGTGTGAAAGGTGGGCCCTTCAAGTAGAGCCAGCAACTCAATAGGATAGGCTGATCACCTAACCTACATGCATATCATTAGAAAGTGGACCCCGGGTGACCGCCACGGGTGGGGGTGGGAGGGTGGGGAGGGTAGAGACAAAAATCAACTGGTGCGCATGATTGTTTGGAAATGATGTGAAATCTGCTGAAAACGCCCTAAAACGTCTCCAAGCTTTTAAAAAATACATGCTGCAGAGACACCGGATCCGATCATGCAACGGGCAACTTGTTGTAACCGAATCGCCGCATGCAGCCGCCTGCTAGAAGGCTGAGAAAGAGAAGAAAAACCCTCCGTGGAAATGCAACTTATGTATAATTGCTGTTACCTACCTACCTACCGCACAGACGCATAGGAGCAGCAGCTATAGCGCGGCTACGGTACGTGTCCGCGCCTCTGCGATGCAACCGTGGCGCAGGTGCGCTCCGTGAAAATCATATTAAAAACGCACACGGTCATTCACGCCTCAGGTATCGTTTGGAATTCAGGAAACTTGTGAAATCACACATGCGTTATTCCCACATAAACGCCGGGATCGTGCGTGGATTGTGTCTCCCGTGTGCGGACGCGCTGGAGAGGCTGTCTGCTCTGGCCACTCCGTCTAATTGCAGACGCAGCGGATCCCGGACTCTCTCCGTCCTTACCTGTTTTTTTTAGCGACAGGTCGACCTCTCGCGGGGGAGGGAGTTAGGGTCGCATCGATCCCGGGGAGGGCTTTTGCTGATGAATGGGCTGCCGAGGTTAAGCCGGGCTGCTTGCGAGCTGAAACCATCCCAAGTTAACGCAGGAAACACTGACCACCACAGCCACTGCCATGTTGGAATTTCACCAGCCCTGAACAGCTGCTTCACACACTGACCAGTGCGAGCCGCACTGCGCATGCGCCCATATAAGAAGGGTATAAAAAAAAAAAAAAATCCCAACTCCAATTATTGCCCATGAGGTTATTAAGAGTCTGTTTTTGTATGTACGGTAACATAAGGTGATTCCAGATAATGCGCAAAAGTCGTTACATTACGGTATATTTCTTCTTCTTCTTCTTTTCCTTTCGGCTTTCCCTACATTACGGTATATTTACTTTACAAAAAAAAGTTACATCAGGAGAAAAATGATTCCTGGTATTTTAACAAGGCAGGAATCACAATTCTGCTGAAATAATTGAAATGTGTGATGGAAAAGTGCCAATATGTCAGCTTTAAGGGCATTTATAGGAGCAATTTACTTTTAAAAGAGGTATTTATAGAGCGAGTGTAAGATGTGATGAGTGTCATATCAGTTTAAATATTAATTTTGATAATCATCAGGTGGCATCCCATTTTATCCAAGAGGAATGTATATGTGATTGTTAATTTTCTTCATTGTTTTGCCATTTTCCTTTATGAATTGATATATCAGATAATAAATAACATATACACACAGCATTTTCGCATATGCTCTCATGAGTTTAACAAAAAAAAAAAAAAAAAAAAAAAAAAAAAAAAAAAAAAAAAAAAAAAAAAAAAAAAAAAAAAAAA
>VXCM01000044.1:0-73073 GCA_014773175.1 Lucifuga dentata | reverse complement strand
TGGGTGGGGGTGGGTGGGGGTGCTAAGTCACATGACCTGGCTGATTTCAACTCCAGTGCCTGCAGACTTCAGTGTCAGCTCTCCACTGCACTTTTTTTTGTTTTTTTTTCAACCCACAAAAACATAATCTAATAATCACATAAAATCTGATCNACTTTTTTTTGTTTTTTTTTCAACCCACAAAAACATAATCTAATAATCACATAAAATCTGATCCTTAATGTAAAGGAGGATATGCAGAAAAACAAAGGAAGTTTAATCAAACAGAAAACGGATTTTAATTGAATGTCACACTAATCAAACCTCTAAATGAGTATTCCATATTCACCATGTTATAGAAAAATCATGCAACAACTCCACCGCTTTGATGTCTTCCAACACATTTTACATTTTCACTCATCACTTACAAATAATTATCAACGCTTAACCTGCAACGTCGACAAAGATGTAAAAGTGTCAAATTCAATTTGTGCAACGAAAGAGGCTTATAGGATAAAATAGCCATTCTTTATATGTTTAGAATAGACCACGCTCCCTTGGCAATAGTGTGTATGAAAATGATGATATCTAATTTCTCAGTGTCTTCTATCAAATAAAAACAAAGCCCCAGTGAATCAGGGACAATGGCGGGGAAATCTCAAAGCAGGAAATCCAGCGGGAGAGAAAGAGAGATTATAAAAAGCCAGACAGTGTTTCGAGGTATACGCTGCTCAGATAAAGACGGGAAGAAATAACGTAGGAAAATAGAGAAGGGGATGAGTGTCTCAGAGACTAGTGTGTGGCCAATCCTCTTTTATGAGCCCAGACTAACACCCTGATGGGACACGGCGTAGATTTGAACAGAGCCTATTGAGCATAAGCTGCTAAATTTGGCAATAAAGGGAATGTGATTTACTGTAAGCTCCACTGGGCCGGGTGCGACGCTGCCGACGGCGTGTGTAGAGGCCGCACACGTACGTACACAATCACACACAAGCCTGGAAGCGTAAAGACACATAGGAGCACACACCAACAATAACTCTCGCTCACTCTGTTACTCTCTCTCTCTCTCTCTCTCTTTCTTTCCCCCTCACACACACATAGCACACGCCTGGCCGGCTCGCCTCTGAGCCCCCCACACACTCGTGCAGCCACTCATGCGGCTCAGCGGCAGTGACTTTGACAAATAACCAGGAAGTCCTGGTGCTGGCTTAAAAACTCCAACTTGTTCAGTTGCAATTCTGCATTTGTCCTGCTTTAATGGCTGTGGAAGTGGCTTTGGAGGTAATCTGTCATTGATTGATTAGGCCTGGCCAAATCCCCTCGCTGAATGCATTGGTAGGCTGCAGGCCCGCCGGCTACTGGGAGAAAGACACAGAGAGAAAAGGAGACAAAATCTGAGAGGAATGGAGTTATAATTCTTCTGTGTGTGAGTGAATGCATCGTGTGTGTGTGTGTGTGTGCGCGTGCGCGCGCGTGCAGGCTGTACGTCGACTCGCTTTGCTCAAACAAAATCCATATCAATAAGAATTCTTCACATTTCTGTGCCAATTCTTCGCAATTCCAAACTGGCACAAACAGATTATTCGGAATGATGCACACATTCCCAGTATAGAGGCTCCTATTCCACGTATTCCACCTTTGCTGATGGTCTTTTATTTTTCATTAATCATTCACAATGAAAGCTGCATCGGCCACTGGAATATCTAGGAATCTGGTGCCTTGCTCAAGGGCACTACAACAGTAAAGAGATTAGCCTTTGGTGCTAAACCCCCATTATTCTATTTAACAGACGCTCAGATTCAATCAATTCTTATATTTCACATACTGTAAATGAAAATTGTATCAGACATAATCGACTGTTTTTAATTTGTATTTTACCTGAGGTTAGATAACCATACAAAAATGATAATGTAATGGATTTAAAGGACCATATCAGTGATTTTGCATGTTTGAGCCCAGTAAATACACTGGCATACACGTTACATTACTGCCATATTTTAAATTCATGTTAAATACGCATATATGTATATTATTCACAAGATTGACTGTGCAAGTGTAAGAAACGACTGTTTAACAAGTATTTATCATTGTACCTTTTTTAATCAACAGAACTAATTTCATGTCCAGCTGAAAATCATTCACTTCCTTTTTTCTTCTTTTCACCCACAATCAAAGACGAGCCAGGTCTGACCATGAAAATGTTCTGCGTGATTCTTAATATCACTTAAGTGATAATTATTCCGCTCGCCACAAACCTGACTAACAAAATGGAATTCAATCAGAGCCCTCGCATAATGACAGTCATTATGAAAATAATGAATAAAAAAGTAATAATGGCATCCCCGTCTGTATTCAGACCTCTTTCTCTCACACATCTCCATGGTGATCGGAATTATTTTTTCTCAATTCTACATCCTGGCTGGCCCATGGCCGCCGTAACCACATTGTTTATAGTAAACCAAGCGTTGTGTGGTAGTCCGTGCTTGGACTCGTTTAATTAACCACTCGAGAGGTGTAGCCGAGCCTCCAGTCGTCCAGCGTTGTCTCCTGCAGTGGAGAGTNCCCCCCCACCCCCCCGAGCAGGAATTTGCCTTTCTACCGCTAATGCTTCAAAATCAGGAGTGGCATAATTATGAGGAAAACATCTCGCCGGGGTTGTGGAGTGGCAGATTACACATGCTGGGATTAAAGGAGAAATCACTGTCTGCTGTACTCCATTGATCATATTACATCGTGCCAGTTGTGTTAATATTACAGTCATTTTTGCACGTTTGAGCCCAATATGAACAACTTATTATCAACCATGTCCTAAAACATGCTACTGGAGGGGTAAATTTTAGAAATGGTTTTACTACCTTCCAAACTGCCATTGACTTCAGTTCCAGTAGGCTATTAAAATCAACTTGTAGAGACTTGAAACATGCTTCAGATAATGAGCACAAGGCATGAAGTGTCTTTATGTAGCTGGAGCTGCACGTTAGAAAATATATGTCTCCATCAGGGAATACAGGCACAGGAGAAGACGGCTTTTACCATGAAATAAAATATGATCATCCCTTCTACATTCAGACATATAAGTTAGCATGCGAAACACTGGATTTTAAGATAGGGGTATTACCTGAACTTTTGATTTTAAAGGACCATACCACCTTTTTGCATGTTTGAGCCTAATATATTCCATTTTCATACATGTAATGTTACAACAATCATTTCCCAAAGCATACTACTGGAACAGCGAGTTAAAAATGTTTTTCCTACCTTCCAGAGCACCACTGGTTTCAATTCATTCTGGTACGCTATTAAAATCAACTTGTTGATACTTGAAACGTTCTTGGNCACTGGTTTCAATTCATTCTGGTACGCTATTAAAATCAACTTGTTGATACTTGAAACGTTCTTGGGACGTTCGTGAACAAGACGTATATTCAGGGGGTTTTTTTCTCTAAGTTTTGTAATTTTAGAACAATAAAAAAAGCAATAAAAAGTGTAAAGTGAATGTATGTCTCCACCGGGGAATATAGTCCCAAAAGAAGACCTGCGTTTATTGAAAAATTTANAATGTATGTCTCCACCGGGGAATATAGTCCCAAAAGAAGACCTGCGTTTATTGAAAAATTTAAACAATCGTGACTTCATAAGGCTGCGTAACTATTAGCAGGAGAAACATCAATTTTTATAGTAGGTGTATTGTTTGAATATTTGACTTTGAAAGATTAAGAGATTTTGCAAAATATCAGGAAAGCTGAAATACGGTTTTATCCTTTGGGAAATGATTGTCAGTAACGTTACATGTATGAAAATTGAATATATTAGGCTCAAACATGCAAAATGGGTGGTATGGCCCTTTAAAAGATTAGGGGATTTTCCAAAACAACATGAAAACTAAAATACAGCTTTATGTTTCAGAAAATGGCTGTCAGCAACATAACGAGTCGTATTTATTGGACTTAACCATGCAAAATCACCAGTATGATCCTTTAAGTGTGTATGTCAAGGTGTGTAGCATTTGTAAGAGGCGTGTGTGTGCTGGAGCATGTCCGTGAGGTTTACTCTTCTGATTCAATAGCGCTCCACATGGATGGACTCAATCAGATACCTGAAACCCAGTGAAGGGTGCTGTTCAATGGAGCTGAAGTACGGTGCAGCAGTTCCTCAGAGAAAAGCCAGCCGTGCTCCAGACAATGTTTCCATGAAAAGACACTCCTTCATACTGTAAAAACAACTCTGCACGTGAATTTATAACAAGCAAACATAACTGTTCTTCCCTCTGCTTTGCTAAATTGCTGTAATTTTTCTGGCCGCTGGTACTGCGGTTCACTGATTGTGAGTGAATTTGGACGTTTTTGCAAGATCCAAAGCTGCCCTTTTCTTTTTGCTTTTCCAGTTTTATAGCAGAAATCATTCCTTATCCTTAAAGGACCATGCTGGTGATTTTACATATTTAAGTCTAATAAATAATTTATTTATTTACATTGGGATAATACACGTTGATATACAAACAAAATGTAAATATGCCAGATTTAGCCAAAGTTGACTAATTTTCATCTGTTTCATCCCATGCCAAAATGAGAAGATGGCTATACCTACAACATAAAATGATTAAAAAAACATGATATATTACAAAAAACAGATCCAAAAATACATGTTATTTTACTGACGACCAATTGCCATAAACTTAAAACTGCATTTTAGTTTTCAGGTTATTTTGCTAAATCCCCTCATCTTGCAAAATCAAATGTTCAGGTGATACACACACCTTAAAATTCATTTTTCATTTCTTGGTAAGAGCTGTTTTCCTCTGGGACTATTCCCTGGCAGAGACGTACATTTTCTTTAGTGCAGTTTCATGTTGGACCTGTTAAATTAGTAAGTTTAACAAAACAATAAGAACAATGTTACTTATCTGAAGCACGTTTCAAGTCTCTACAAGTTGATTTTAAAGGGCCATACCACCCATTTTGCATGTTTGAACCTAGTATATTCAATTTTCATACACGTAAGATTACTGACAATCATTTCCCAAAGGATAAAACTGTATTTCAGCTTTCCTGATATTTTGCAAAATCTCTTAATCTTTCAAAATCAAATATTCAAGTGATACACCCACCTTAAAAATCCATGTTTCTCCTGCTAATAGTTACGCAGCCTTATGGCGGTCATTTAAATTTTTCTATAAATGCAGGTCTTTTTTTGGTACTATACGTTCACGCTGCACTTTTTATTGTGCTTAAACACTAAAATTACAAAACTTCGAAAAAAAATCTGAATACATGTCTTGTTCATGATAATGGATTGTCTAACCCAAGAATGTTTCAAGTGTCAACAAGTTGATTTTAATAGCAGAATGAACTGAAACCAATGGCGGTCTGGAAGGTAGGAAAAACATTTTTAATTTACCGTTCCAGCAGTATGCTTTGGGAAATGATTGACAGTGACATTACATGTATGAAAATTGAATATATTAGGCTCAAACACGCAAAATGGACAGTATGGTCCTTTAACAGCATACTAGAATTAACTGAAACCATTGGCAGTCTGGTTGATTTGGAAAATGGTTGGCAGTAACTTAGGCTCAAACATGCAAAATCACCTGTATGCTCCTTTAAATCCACTTTAAAACAGCAGCATTATGTCTCAGCAGCTGCAGCGAGCTGCTGAAATCGCTTCAGGATTCCGTCTCCACCTCTCAAAACTCACTTCCTGAACAATAACAACGCAGGTCTAGCCAAAGAACTTGAAATGGCCAATACGTTTGTGGCCCTAGAAGCCATTACTCCTTGAATACCTTGAGGATAATGAAACTGGGCCAGGGAGAGCGGAGATGGAAAACCGCACTGTTAGAGTGCACTCAGCCATTGCAAATTTCTGTTTGAACCCATAACATCACGGCCATGTGACAAATGACAGCCAGCACGGAGCCTCGCCGCTCAGAGACGATTAGAGCCAGGGGAGACGAAGCTAAAACTAAAAAGAAGGATGTTTTTCTGGAGGTTTTGCAGTTTGAGATCATTATTTAGCCACAACTTTGAGAATTTAGGACTCCCCCACTATTCCTGTTGTGAGTCATGTCAATTTATAGCAGCTGTATGTGAGAAATGAACATTGGCTGGGAGAAGACTTGCTGATTGGTCATTTTGAAGCAGAGGAGTAAGTCTGCGTGTCCTGACCTCTGCCCGTTGTTTCTTCATGCTTCGCTGTATAACAAGACCATCATAAGGCACCGACGGGAGACAGGTCTCAGCTGCTCGCGCTCTTATCAGGATGTGCTGTGCAGAGTGAGATGCCTCGAGGAAGTATCAGTAAACAACGCTATAGGGTTCCAGTTGCTATACGCTCAGGCGCTCATGCAAAATTCAGCACTTTGCATGGAGACCGAGAGGCAGGAGGGGTTACGCTTTAACTGGCGAACCTTCAGAACTCCAATATTGCTCCTCTAATGCGAACGGAAATGTGTTCAAATCGGAATCTTAATTGCTGCACTTACACATAAGGAAAGCGCTAACCCAAAACCAGTTATCTCTGGCTTTCTCTCTCCCACTCTTTCTCTCTCTCTGTCTTCCTTTAATGGTGCGATCGCCCTTAACTCCACTGTAAATCTCTCCCAAACGGCTTATGGTTCAAATTAATGGCCCTGCCATAAGTGTTTGAATTTCATGAATTGTAATAATACTTACATCACAAGACACATGAAGTCATGTCTCCCTCTCTACAGTGGCGATATGATACATTTTAGAGGGATTCACAAAGTGGTCCCCTGGTGGAGTAGTGATGTATTCTAATAGACTGCACTGGCACATATTCATGATTCATATTTGAGAGCTGCAGAACATTTAAATGGGACATTAAGTGGTGACGAAGATTAAAACACTGTTGGCTTTGTGGAATAACTGGGACGTTGGCTGGAGGAATATTATGCCTCTGTTGTTTTTGTGTCTCTTTTTAATGTTACTGCTGCTGTCAAACCCTTTACTCAAGTAAAAGTACTAATGCCGCAGTGAAAAAAATACGACATTTCAAGTAAAAGTACCTCGAAATTCTTATTACGCAGCAATATTAAAATTTCCTCACAATGTTTGTCACCTGACTAGACAGCCTTGTCCCCCCAATTTTGGAGAGTTTGGCTGAGAAAATTTAAACTGTGAAATTAGATTCTAAAAATCAACAAAATTGGAGATGTAAAGTTCTCATGTTTTCAGGTCTATTGTAGGATTACGTGCTCCTTATCATTCCTTTTTAAAAGCCATCAGATAATGCCGGAAATATAAGGCAATGGGGGTAATTCATAAAACACGGTGCCCAATTTAAAGTGTCAGTAAGAGCAAATAGCATCACGCAACCATGTTCCATCATTCACAAATGCGGCCTCTTTAAGCATACGTTTAAAGGACCATACCACCCATTTTGCATGTTTGAGCCTAATATATTCAATTTTCATACATTGCTGACAATCATTTCCCAAAGAATAAAACTGTATTTCAGCTTTCCTGATATTTTGCAAAATCTCTTAATCTTTCAAAATCAAATATTCAAGTGATACACCCACCTTAAAAATCCATGTTTCTCCTGCTAATAGTTACACAGCCTTATGAAGTCACGGTCCTTTAAATTTTTCCATAAACGCAGGTCTTCTTTTGGGACTATATTCCCCGGTGGAGGCATACATTCACTCCACGCTTTTTATTGAGCTTAAACACTAAAATTACATAACTTCTAAAAAAACCTGAATACACGTCTTGTTGGTGATGATGGATTACCTATCCCAAGAACGTTTCAAGTATCAACAAGTTGATTTTAATAGCAGAATGAACTGAAACCAGTGGCGGTCTGGAAGGTTGGAAAAATTTTTTAATTCACCATTTCAGCAGTATGCTTTGGGAAATGATTGTCAGTAATGTTACGTGTAAGAAAATTGAATATATTAGACTCAAACATACAAAATGGGTGGTATGGTCCTTTAAGCTGCTCATTAACACGTCGATCTTCATTTACGTTTACCTGTGACACACCTGACAACAACGTGTTGTAATGGGAAAATGATGCGCTGATTTAACATAAAAAATGCTTTATGATCTTAAATGATCTTAAATTATCATTATTATGATTTTTTTTTTACAAATTACCCCCATTATCTGCAAAGTAACGTAACTACAGCTGTCAGATAAACGCAATGGAGTAAAAAATGCAATATTTCTCCCTGAAGTGTAGTCGGGTACATGTGGAAGGAAAATAACTCAAAACTGTACTGAGTTGCTTTCCACCTCTGCCATATCTAGTGATTATTATTATAGGTGCATTGTGTGTTTGTCACTGTGTGTCTCTGACGTACGTGTGTGTGTGCGTGTATATTTGCGGAGGACAGACTTGATGATCCCCCCGTCTCGCGGTGACTGTGTGCAGCCAGCCAGCCGTGGCGATGCTGCCATAACTACCAGTTGAGCTCTGTCAGGGAGATGACCCACTCTCTATTCAACAAGACCTGCCACCCTGATGGACAGACGGAGCGGCTGACGGACAGCCAGACAGGACTGCAGAAAGACAGAAGACAACAGGATGTGAATATTTTATCTCCCGAGTCTAAGAACTAACAGGAAAAGCTGTAGGTGTAATTGGACGGCAGCGGCGCAGGTCAGGAGTCAATGGTCTTATTTGAGGGCTAACACTATTTAAGACTAATTTGAGATAAAATGTTATTGTGCCTTTAACTAAGTTTCTAACCTGATCTGTACAGAGGTTCATTGTGCTTTTAAAAGAGACCCGGCGCCCTACAAAAGGCCATCTAATGGTTTTTCAAACCCACAGCACCGCTTTAATGTACCTACCGCAGATCAAAGGATAAAACAAGCGCTCCTTCAGATGAAAAACAGTGAAGTGCAGGGAAGAGCTTACATTGTCTTTGTGGTACAAAAAAAAAAAAAAAANAAAAAAAAAAAAAAAAAATGTGCAGGCTCTCGCTCGAACAAACGATCGCAGACTTAGAAAACAATTCAGAGTGCTTAAGCAAAAATCAAAGCTCATTTATTACATATCTTAATACATCTTATGATGGAAAAAGACATTCTGTGCATTTCTCAGCTGATTATAAAGTGAAATATGAGCTACTTTTATATCTTTTTTATTATCTTTTATTTTATATTTTTATATATTTTATATCACGGATGATATCTTTAAGCACAATGAAATAAAAAACTAGTGTTGAAGTGGATAAAAATAAGAAGCAGCAGAAGATATTTGAGAAATATGATTATATGATTACTGAATATTGATTATAAGGAACTAGCATGAGTACACAACTTCTTATTATAAACCCAGTGAAAGTATATGTGTGTATATGTGTGTGAAGGCGTAGTTAGGTGCTTCATGGAGCCTGTTTGAGTGTATGTGCATTAGTGTGTGTGTGTTGACGTAGGTGTTTGTGTGTAGGTAGTGAGGTCACGACCTGGGCTGGAGGCCTGTCCCTGGAGAGCTAGCTTCCAACGTGGCCAACTAACACTACAAACAATTAAAAACCACCGCTCCCCCCCCTCCCANCCCCCCCCCGGGCGTCGGGATTTACCTGAGCTTGGGTCTGAGGAAACGCCGCCGATTTCAAAACTGAGCCTGAGCTACGTGGTGTGTAATGATGCCGAGGAAAGAAGATGGAGAGGCAGAATCGATACGGCTACAGCCTGTGGACCAGTTGGAGACGGGGGCTATTATTAGGTAGGACGTCCTTTCTTTACCACCTGAGCCACTTAGGCTGGTCGGATAGTCACACACACACACACACACACACATACACACACGCACAAACATTCCTCAGGTGCATTGTGGTCAGCTGAAGAGATGTAAGAACAATTATTTCTACAGACATGCCTCACTTTGTAGCAGCAGACTCAAATATCCACATTTCAAAATCAACAAAATGCTCCCTCCATCTCTCTCTCTCTCTGAATTCAGCTGAAAAGCGGCAAGACTGCTGCATAATTAATCACAACTTTGAAAGCAAACAAATAATTCAGACTTGTGGTCCTGTCTGATGCAATAACAGAATGTATTCACAGCACTGAGTTGGTTTGAATAAAAGGACCACGCCAGTGATTTTGCATAGCTGAGCCCAATAAATACCGCATGCACGTCACATTACTGAAAACCATTTTCCAGAAATTCTTCTACCACCGCTGGACTGGACACAGTTTGGACAACCAGCCAGCCAATCAGTTAACTCTCTGGACATATGCTGTGTCCATTGCTTCGGAGCCCCGCTGTCAAAGCCATTGTGAATCCTAATGATCACAGTGCATCTAATCCACTCGACGCACACACACGAGCACACAAGCACACACTCCCCAGTCTTCGCTCCAGGGGTNTCTAATCCACTCGACGCACACACACGAGCACACAAGCACACACTCCCCAGTCTTCGCTCCAGGGGTCCTGACAAAACAGGAGACGGCGGGGACTCGTCAGAAGACAGCGCTGCCGGTGCGCTCCACCTGCTCACTGATTCTTACGCCTGGAGGAGCCTGAAGGCACTGCCATCACACTCCCTCCCTGTCCATGGCATGCACATACACACTCGCAGATACACAAATCAATACACGCGCTCACACACAGATGCCCACATACTTGCACACAATGTACACACACTCCCCTCCTCTCCTTCTTACCTCCCACCTCTTTTCTTCCCAGCATTCTTTCCCTCGCGCCCTCTCCGGTTCGACCCCATCCATATCCTGTTGTTTGTCCTCCTCCTCCCTTCTCACCCTGCACCTCCCCATCACTCCCCCCCACAAATGCAGGATGCGCGAAACAACGCACACACACCCACACACACACCCTCACCTGTCAGGTAACATCAGAGAAGGGGAGAGTTGAAGAGACGTGACAGCATGCTGAAGGAATGGTGCGGCAGGAAGACAGACCTCTCTCCATTCACCTCTGCTGCTGCTGGAACACAACAAACTTCAGCTCTCACCCTTTGTTCACCAGCAGATCCATTTGGAGAACCTCCAGCAGGCAGGGGGGCTGCGCTGTGGCGAGCAGGTGATACATCCGACTGCAGAGAGGAAGTTTTGATAATCAATAAACACAGGGAATAAGTAAGAGAGAGAGACAAAGATGGAAAATAAAAGGAAGAAAGTGAGGAGAGCTTGAGTTAGAGAGGGAAAACACATGTAGCCCAAAGGCCTTTTCACTCTCCTTCAAATTCAACAAGTCGGTCTGACAGCTTCGAGCGGACATGGTGGTCCAGCAAGTCCAGGAAAGACAAAAGAATCCATCGTGGTGGTGATTCTTTACATTTCTGCCCCAATTTTTGTCACTTCAAATTTTCTTTCTTTAATATTTCCATGGATAAGTGACCTCCATGCTTGTTCCCTTAGCGCTGTAGAAAGGCATTCTGGGAAATGTAGGAAATCACACAAAAACCTAAAGCACCCATATATTAACATGCTGTAAATATCCTCAGGGTCAGTGAGGCTACTTTTCCTTTATAATTATATAATGAGGATGAATAGATTATTGAAATTAATAGATTTTAATTGATCCTATGATGGATTGACGACATCTTGCTGCCATCTTCCCAAGGTATGCTGGGAAAGACTGCAGCCGGCGACCCCAGAGAGAAGACGATTATATGGAGAGAAAGAATGAATTTACCTGCAAATAACAGGCATTAATATCAACTTTCATAACACCGAATCTGTCATAATCAAAGAAACTATTCCTGATTTTGTAGTCATACATGTAATCACAAGTTTCTACCTAATCATCAACAGCACATACATACAGCAGCGATCATGCCGTGTGAAAAACTCAATGTATTCATGATGGGAGTATGAATTAGTAATGTGTCTGCCTTGGGAAAACAGCTTCACGTTATAATTAAGCCATTGGCAGACTGGAGCAAACGTCTGTGTCTCTTGCCAGTTTGAGGGGAATGTTAAAAGCTGTGGCAGCTAATTGGTTCCCCTGCCTCTTGTTTGTCACGGGAGCGACGCAACAATCAACGTCCTCCATCGACTGCGGCAGAATTGGGAAGCGAAACAACGCGGCGGTTGTCTCGCGTCACGGCAAATAGACGGAGTGTGAGTCGGACATTAGTGAAGACTGATGTCGCACATTAGTCACTGTGTGGTTGGATCCATTTCATTTGTGCGGTCCACTACGCCTCTTCTTCTATCCTTCCTTTTTTCCTTCTTTGATTTCTTAATTTCCTCCTTCCTTTTTCCTGCCTGTCTTACTTTATTTCCTCCCCTCTTTTCTTGAACCCTTACTTCCATGTTTATATTCCTTATGTCTCTCCTTTCCCCTTATTTCTTTTCCTCCTTCCTTCTGTTCTCCTTTCTTTCCAACTTTATTTTCCCCCTTTCATCCCTTCTTCCTTTCCTTCTTTTCTTCTTTCCCTTCATCCTTCTGTCCTTTGTTCTTTCCTTGTCTATTCCTTTGCTTCATTTCCTTCTTCAGAAAATCTGAAAGCATGAAAATCTTCATATTCCTTCCTTCATTCTTTCCTTCCTTCAGCCTTACTTTCCCCTTTCTTCCCTCCTTCCCTTTCTTGCTTACCTCCTTCCATTCATCCATCTGTTCTTTGTTCTTTCCTTGTCTACTCCTTTGCTTCATTTCCTTCTTCAGCAAATCTGAGAGCATGAAAATCTTTATATTCCTTCCTTCCTTCCTTCCTTCCTTCCTTCCTTTTGTCCTTTCTTCCCTTCTGACCTTACTTTCCCCCTTACTTCCCTCCTTCCCATCCTTGCTTACCTCCTTACATTCATCCATCTGTCCTTTGTTCTTTCCTTGTCTACTCATTTCCTTCATTTCCTTCTTCAGCAAATCTGAAAGCATGTAAATCTTTATATTCCATACTTCTCTCCTTCCTTCCTTTCTTCTGTCCTTCTTTTCCCCTTTCTTCCCTCCTTCCCTTCCTTGTTCACCTCTTTCCATTCATCCATCTGTCCTTTGTTCTTTCCTTATCTCCTAAGCACAGTTTTTACTGCTTATTGAGTCAGTTACTTTTACGTTGAGTTGACTACTTCTTCCATGAGTGTCTTTACTTCAAAACTCCATCTTTACATGAAAGAAAAACTCTCCACACAGATTTGAGGAGCCATGATAGCTATTTCCAAGTTAGAGAACGCCACTTGAACAATAACTACCATCTCTCATGTTGGCTATCCTCTGTACACACAAGAGCCCTTTCCATGAAGCGGAATGATTTCGCTTCATCAGTACGAAGTGGATCTTCTAAAAACAGTCATTTTGTTTCCACATCTTCCTCCCCTCCCTTCTGTTCCATCTCGAGAGACGGTGCAGGCTGAAGAGTCTCTCGACGCTCTCAAAACTTACATCATCCATTGTTTCGCCCGCTGGCATGTTTTGCAGGCTCTCGGCCCATTTGGGTGCTGGATGGAGTGTGTGTAGGTTAGTGGGTGGGCAGCAGGAGTGGGTTCTCTCCAAGGGGCAGTAGATGCTGGAATTCCTAATTGGAGGTAATTGAAAACGAGCACTTAGAAGCCGTTTGCTTGTGTTTTCCTCGTGCGGGATGAGGGGCTGCGGTAATCATGTGCTAGACTCTGTTGTACTTACAGTGGAGGGGCTCATTAGCGAACCCTATGCATTATATAGGTGTTCAACATGCACTCACACACAAACACACACACTTAAGATGACTTTGTACAGCCTGCTGAAGGATTTCAGGTGTACAGCTTTTGTGCGTGTGAACTCCACAACGGTGGAGCAGCAGCCTTGACAGTTTGGCCAAAAATATGCGATGACGCTCTAAATTCGATGAAAATAAATTGAATATGCCGCTTGAGGATGTGCGAGAAGAAGCGAAGGAATGATTCAGTCGGCACAAAAGCTCCATTGTGCTCCAGAGAGGTAGTCGGTTTAGCCACAGCATACTGAAAGCGCCTCTACTTCAATTCCTATTCTCTCCCCCTCCCTCTCTAGCTTTCAGTACAAAACGCTACTCTTAAGTTGTGAGTAGTTTCCACTTTTAGTAGATACTTCATAGATAAGGCCTTGTTGCGTTTCTCCAGATAAAAATGACTATGTTAACTCTGAGACGTGGTGGCTACACAAAAGTAGAGAACGCCGTGCCTGTGTCAACGTGGAATCTATTTACAGGCAACCTTGAGAGTGGAAAGAACTTGAAAGAAGAGTGAGGAAAAAGACAGCGAGAGAGAAAGAGAGGAGTCAGGTGAGAAGTCACGTGATGCTGTATCAGTTCAGATAATCCACACATTTAAACGGTTCGACAGCGATGGAACTGAAATTCTATAGCCCTCCGCCTCGCTCAATCAGCCACAATATCTTGCTTCAGCAAACAGAAGCTGCGCTGCGGCTGCTTAGCACCAGGATAATGATCAGATTAAAAGCTTTGACTGGTGAGACTTGGACTAATGCCAAGTGATGGGAGCAATTTGCTGCCCAATCAACGCTGAACAGAGGAAACGGAGGTTCAGGATTGGCTGCTGGCGACAGCAGGGAGGGGTTATGGGGCTAAGAAAGACCCCAAAACCAGCTGGTGATCCAACAGCTCTTATTGTCAGATCCCATTACATTCTCCCCCTCGATGTCTTTGTCTTCATCTCCCTCCCTCTTTCTTTCTCTTTCACTCTCTCCTCTTCTCCTTCTAATCAAGTTCTTCCCCCGTCTCCCTCACTTTCCCTCAAAAAATGGATGGTCAGCACAAGGCCTTTTTTAGCAGAGAATATTTCAACAACTGTGTTTGGCTTCCAATGAACACACACACAAACACGCATGCACTCCAAAGCCAAAGCAGCTTTCTCAGACAGAAAAGACACACACAGAGCAGGAAGAAAGACGAAATAAAGAGAAGGAAGTGAGGATAAAAACAAACTGAGAACCATGACTGAAATATCTTTGTCAGTGGGAGAAAGACACAAGTGGGCCGGAGCGCTAATCATCGATTGGGTGATTAAGGCAGATGAGGAGGGCTTTTTCCCCCAGTGAAGGATCTGATTGTTGGTCTCCTCCCGCCTGGTGTCTGGGGAGCGAGCCGGCGGCTGCGGCGGCTCAGGATCGATACACTCAATCACGGCTGAGAGGGGCAGCGTCAGTCACGCTGTGCCAGACTATTAGAAGCAAGTGGGCAGACAGTGAATAACTCCATGCTTCCTGAGTCCCACCTCACACCACGGAGGGAAGCAATGAACTGGCTGGCTGCTTGGCTGGAATGTGTGTGTGCATGTGTGTGAGTGTGTGTAGCTATCACACCTGCAGGTACAGCAGCCTGAACCAATGCACTTCTCCAATTTACTGCACCCTTCACTCGTCTTAAATCTACAAAAACATCACAACGAAACCCATTTTTCGTTTTTCTAGAAAGAAATAAAAGCATCGCCGTGAGTTTTTGCCGCTCTGATGTCAGAAAACCACCCAAACAATCCGACGCAGCCTCTCTTCACGTGCTGACAGAAAACCTTGTGCTTCCCCTCGTGTCCCTATAGATGCCGTCATCCTATGCGGTGAGGGAAAGACTTGTTAGCACCGTAAGAAAGGCGGGAAGGGAGGGTGGCGCGTTCGCAGACAGCTGTGTCCCTGACAGACAATGGATGGCCCGGGTCCATCTGGATGCAGCAGCCCTGGACCGACATGATGTATACATCTTCACTAGCCAATGGATGCCATCAATCCCTCCTTCACCATGGTGACCAGCGGTGACAGCTTAAGACAAGGACCAAAGCCACTACAAAGGCCTCATGTATTGATCTATCTATCTATCTATCTATCTATCTATCTATCTATCTATCTATCTATCTATCTAGATGCTGCTTGTGAGTTGAGTGTTTGCAGCATTCCTCTCTAATCTCAGCGTTTTAAAAAAAAAAATCCCAGGCAACCTTGTCAGCTGAGCAGCGGAGATGCAAAGAGGAATTGGAGAAATGGCCTTGCTACAGGACCGCTCTGAATATGTTAACAGCGCCGCTTCCCTTGAACTGTCACAACTTGAAAATCTGCCGTGTTAAGAGCTTCACATGCAGGCACACCATGAATATCTGCTGTTTCCACAGGCCCCTTAAAAAGCACTTGTTGTAATACATGACCAATTTCCCAGGAGCGAGTGCAGGGGAGTATTAACATGTCCTCAGCCTGGTTCGGTTTAATGTGATGGAGATGTTATTAGAGCCATCACAGGTCCAAATGAATGGCCGGTGGAGGCGCCACAGCGGGAGAGNGGGGGGGGGGGGGACGCATCGACCTTCGCCTCACCAAGGACAAGGACACTTGTGCTCGTAAAAAGGGGTGGTCCGATTGTTCACACTCACCACGGCTGCTGAGCCAATGCTTAAAGTCAGGCTACATGTTCAGATTACACTCAGTCAATGTCTTTAACATTCTGCTGCTTAAATCTTAATTTGTGCAATTTAATGTTTTTCCTGGGGAAAAACTCAAGGATAAAATGTGTTCAAATTGCATGAATCCCTGCATGATTTATCACTAGAAAGGACATTTGCCTGTCTAATCATAAAATATAATCTATAGATTTATAAGGTAAATTATCAATATGAGTAGCAGGGGCTGTAAATAATTAAATCATTTGTGTCCATAAAAGTTAATTAATATGCTGTACATATGTGTAATTTTTATGATTTACAGCTTTAATATTCCTGCAATCCATTTGATTAATTTTGGCGTCCTGCATTGTTGTGGCGACAGTTGCCGCTCTCTTCTTTGAACAGTTATTCCGCCTCCCTCGTCCTTTGAAGTATAATTATTTCACTTTAATTAGAAGCGAATCATGCTTAGTAAACACAAAAACACGGTCTCTTCAGATTAATAAGCCGGGGTAATGCGTTAGGCACGGGGAATTGCTTTGAATGGGCTTTGGCTCTGCTCCAATTCGAGCGTGATTCTCATTGTGCAGCAGCCTTGACGAACTGACCAGCGACTAACAGTTGCAGAGGGGAGAGTGAAGATAGAGCAGAAACGCGGCACAGGCTCATGTCCAACACCAAATTCTATTGTTTCTACACAAAAACATGCTGTTCTTTGTTGTCTGCTATTAATAATACATCGGCCAAAATCTGTAAGTCAAATACAGCAGAATTTGGAATGAGGCCCGAACTGACTAGCGCTGACTTTTCTGTGGTCCTTTAAAAAAAAAAAAAAAAAATACTGATTTGAGATTATTGAGATGATTTAAAGGAGCATTCCAGTGATTTTGCATGTTTGAGTCCATTAAATATTGTATCACACACATGATTCAATATGTTATTGACAACCATTTTCCAAAACTGTGTATTAGTTTTCCTGTTATTTTGCCAAATCTCCTAAAAATCAAATATTCTCATGTTCTATTCTAATGTCGAAGGCATAGCCATTTTAAATTTCTTGGTAAAAGCCATCTTTCCTGGGACTACATCCCCTGAAATGAAACATACATTTTGAATTGGTTAAATAAAGTTGCTTCAACAAAAAAATGTCATGGATGTTGTGTTTGCTGTGATGGATTAGTTATCTCAAGCATGTTTTTAAGTCTCGACAGGTTGGCTACTGGAATTAACTGAAATCAATGGCAATCTGGAAAGTAGGAAAAACAATTCTAACATTTACAGCTCTGGTAGTATGTTCTGGAAAACGGTTGTCGGTAGCATAATATGGGTTGTGTATGCTGGGCTCAAACATGCAAAACCACCAGTTTTACAACCGATAAAACATCCAGATTAGGATATGAAGTAGGCCTAAAAGTGCAATTCTTCAAAATACGTGTAAGCAGGCTGAGAAAACATCTAAACATCAGATTATTCATACAAAAAAAAACAAAACAAAACAAAGAATTTCGATAATGTGAAATCCAGCAATCCTTCCTAAAAACATTCAATTATGCCATCAGACTGAAAAGATGAAAAGCTCTGATACAGTATTTGCTTGCCAGTTTTAGCCATGATGAGGAGGGAGGGGGTGGATGTCGCTCTCCCAGCAACTAATTACTTAAGCAGTTGTCAAAGGTTTGAGGCTCGCTCTTGAATTCCAATGAACACTGTCCATGGACAGCGGTGGTTTTGCATATATTATGAATATTTCAGCTTCTCCCAGTAACCTTGGTGTCGTTTGGCAGATAGGGGCTGGCAGAGAGCCATTTAAAAGCTTCTCTATTGCAGAAGGGAGGAGACAGGGTATTAAGCTTTATCTATACTTGACATTTCCAAGCATTTGTAATTAATTCATATAGAAAATCACCCCCANCCCCACCCCTTCTCTAAATGACTGGCCATGAGCGGTCCCGAGAAAAGGTAACAGCTATTGTTACTGTGAAAGGACACTGGACACAAACTCGTGCAGAAAGACTCACATGCACATAAAATCAAACGGTTAGGCATTCTACTTGAGCTTGTATAGATGTCTCTGTTTGGGATTCAAGGTGTAAACTCGTGTCCAGCCGGGCCCCGAATACAATAATGGAGGTTTTCAGACTCTGAGTGTGAATAAAGATGCACATTTAAATGTTAAGAAACATGAAAGCACCGCCAGATGGTAAAAACTATAGTCTGTCTCCATGTCACAAATGCTGGCAGGGAGCCAGATACACCGGTGTGTATTTGTGTGTGTGTGTTTGCATATGTGGAGCCAATTTTCATCACCTGAAATTAATCATTTAATATTAAGAGGATCAACTATTATTATTCTCTCTAATAAATGATTAGAACCCCCAAATTTTGCTATTTCTTATCTATCTTTATCATTACACATTCTAGAAATGCTTAAAATTTTATATTTTTATACCCTAAAATTACTCTTTATCTTGTCTTTTAAGTCTTTTTTTTTATGACAGAGGGTGAGTTATGAGTCTATTTCCTGCTACACCAACACAAACTCACACTTCTGTTTCAACATATATTTTAATATATTGGTCTAACCTTCACCCAGGACATGAAAGCTTTTCCATCTGTATTTATAACGTTGAATAACCTGGAATAAACACAGGAAGAGCAGGAAAAACGGTAATGATGCATTTTTACAGCCTGACCTGCCCTCTGCTATTGGCTGACCTTTAGGCTGCAATTATACTTGCACACGCAAAAGAGTGATTGCTGCCAAGTACATTGTTTACTCGTTTAAAGGACCATACTGAAAGTTTTGCATGTTTGAGCCCAATACAACTGCTGAAGTAACTTTATTTAAACAGTCCAATGGGAAGCTGCATGGAAGAAAATGTATATCTCCGCCAGGGAATATAGTCCCAGGAGAAGATGGCTTTAACTGCCTTCTTTCACCTTTGTAAATACATTAAAATGCTCATCTCCTTGCCTTTTAAGGTGTTTCGATGCTAACTAGAGATGTTTCATGTTTCAGTCCTTACATTGCCCCCTAGTGGAAATATAATTGAATCCTCCAGATTACAGATTTTTATATGTCAGTGGCTTGTTGAGATTCATGTATTTCTAAGATACAATCTACTGCTGCAGAGTAAAGGTACAAACATTCTGGAAAAAGTCGTGGTTTGGGAAATCAATAAACAGCAGTTTTTCTGGCTCCAGCAGCAGATATTCACGGTGGCCTTTCTCTCTCTCTCTCTCTCTCTCTCTCTCTCTCTCTCTCTCTCTCCTGGAGGTGCTGTCAATCTGTTGAGATGACCACGCAAGTGTAAAGACTTCAATCTGTGGCTTTGCCTCATCTAAAGCTGTGCCTGTCCGCACTATTGTGTCCATTTTCTAAAAGAGCGAGTCAGTTAGAAGAGCTTGGGGGTAGTGTGTGAGCCTGTGTGTGTGTGTGAGNTCTAAAAGAGCGAGTCAGTTAGAAGAGCTTGGGGGTAGTGTGTGAGCCTGTGTGTGTGTGTGAGTGTGTGTGCGTGAAGTGAGTGTGCCTGTCCAAGAGGTTGCCAACTGGGATTAGGGGAATGTGAATCAGTGGAGGGACCACCACGGAGGTATCCAGTGGTGCTAAGAGTGCCCCCCTGCCAGATACACACACACACACACANACCAACCTCCACCCCTGACGTCTTCTCTTTCAGAAGCCCCTCCACCCACCCCATCCTTGTCCCTTGTTTCTGCCTGCAGCTTTTGCACTTCCTAGTTTAGTTCTGCCTGAGCGCAGAGAAGCTCTCTCTCCAATTTAGTGAGTGGCAGGGAAGATGTGGGCTGACACCATGCTGATTCAGTCCAGCCTGTGTGTGTGTGTGTGTGAGAGAGAGAGAGAGAGAGAGAAAGAGAGAGAGAGAGAAAGAGAGAGCATTCATGTCGTGTATGCATGCTTGTGAGAATGTGTGAGGCATCATGTGGGTTGACTGAAGGGAGACTAAAACCAAGCGTTAGTAAGAAAGATATATTTATATATCTGTTAACTTTAAATTAATGTCTGTTTTTATCTGTTTTGGATGCAAGCCAGAATTGGGCAGAAATAGCACTCATTTATCTAAATTTTTAGATTCTAAAACCATCCAAGCAGCTGTGAGAAGTTTATGGTGGGGAAAAAATGCAGTTTTGCAATTATACAAAGATTTCCTTCTTGCATTTATTTATGTTTGAAGTTATAAAAATGTCTGTGCTGTTAAATAAAGAATATTAATACTCCAATTTGGACAAGGATGCAGATTATTAGGCAAAAGATTGTTTACAATCATGATCTAGGCCTGTACAACAAAATCGATTCATGGATTTAATGCTTCAATCAGAGTGGAATTGAAGTTTGAATAATGTGCTGCATTCAGTTACATCTCCAATGATCCATTTGTGTCCACAAAGAAAAAGAAAGCTGAACAAGATCTTGATTTCACCTCTATTCGCCTTAAAATAAACCATCTCTTTTCAGGAATGACCTTTGTCTTTCCTAATTAATAACCCATTCCCTGCGAGAAAAGACGAGGACAAATCCAGGCTTAAAAAAAAAAAAAAAANTTAAAAAAAAAAAAAAAACACCAAATCTGACTTTCCATCAGCTGCAGTGCCACATCTCTAAATCCTCTCTTTTCATAGCAAGGGTGGCTGTTTACACAAGGGCTGCTTACATGTGAGGCTTGTATGTGCAGGAAGCTGCAGCTCTGTATGAGAAGGCCAGATCTCAGTCTTCAGGGTGCCATCCTGTGGCAACATCAGAAGAAATGTCAAAGATTTTGAAGGCTTGGTTAAATACGACTGGATTTCTTTGCCTTAAACCTTCAATGACATTTTTGGCTGTCGGAAAGGTCAGCGGTGGCTCCTGTGAAATGCTAGCTCTTTTGGGGTGAACTTCAATACAGGATAATAAATCTCTCTATTTTGCCCTCCATACTTCCACACACAGGCCACAATAGCCTGTCAACAAGCAGAAAAACACACAAGGCATGATGGATATTTATGTGCACTATTTCCATGAATCCCTTTATTGTAAAGCCATGTTATTATTAAGTGTGTAACAGCAGTTAATAAATGAGAGCAAAGCAAAATGAATAGTTTCATTTAAAGCTAAACTGACAAGCTTCTTTTTATCTCGCATGGACTACAATTTTCTTTATAGTTTTCTGTACAATTATTAAAGGAGACATTCTTATTTTCATTTAAGGCTCTATTTTCCTTTGCAATGCTTCAATATGCAAAAAAAAAACAAACATTGATCCACGAGTCTCCCTTGCTGTAGCACTGCTGTGCACACTGAGTGAAAACAGACAATTTTAGGTACTTATTCAGTTACTATTTTTATTTTTCATTTATTTAGAAATTGTTGTGAAATTGATATGTTGATCGACTGCATTACATGTTGACATCACCGTGTTACGAAAGTGAAGGAAGCATGAATGAAGCATTCAGGGCTGGTCAGGATATTTGGGTTAAACTTCCTGGATGCATTTCTTTTGGCGTGAACCTCAACTTTTGATACTTTCAACACAAACGAGATACGCCATAAAAATGGGATTATGTCCCCTTTAATGGGTTGTTATCAACTGGCGGTTAACAGCTGCTTCCTTTCAGTTAAATGATGACTTGTAAAACACAAAATGTCTCAAATGAAAATGTCTTACTTGAGTAAAATTAGAATGAATACCTCAAAAGTATTTTAAAAAAACGCTCCAAAACTACAGTAATGAAACTCTAGCATAAGAGAAGCCCTTTACTTTCCACTTCCGTGTGAAGAAAGATCACTGGTGAAAGAGCAGCACAAGGATTTCCACAAAGATGTAATTAAAATATTGATCAAAGAGTTGGGTATTGGTTTACTATCACTTTTCATTAGTTGCAGTTGTTTTTCAAGTCACTTGCAGCGCAAAAGTACATTACCAACACATCGTAAAAAAGTCAGTACAGGGCAAAGCATGATAACGGAGCTTGAAGACGACTTTTTCTGCATAAGCTACAAACTTCTCCTCCTAATAATCTTTAGTTCAAGTGTCCGGCTGTAATTTTACCAGATTTTACCAGTGGATGCTGCACTCCACCATCCACTGCGCTGCACAATTACTCCATCAATATGATGCCACACAAAGACGATTTGGAGAGATGGAGTATCTGATGAAAAGCACTGAACAGGAATTAAATCATGTTTTCCACACCATAGGTTCAGAAAATGGTGCTTGAGACACTGGAGAGCCCAGCAGTGGATTCCAATCTGCAGGCTGAAATTGGAAATGAACAGCGGTGCCATCTCCATTCTGACAGCCTCGTGTCAATAAAAGTCAGTTTCCCTCCATTGCTTCCCATCGCTGACCACAAAGGGACTTTTGTCAGCTCCAGTCAAAGCAGTGGATGACAGAAAATGGTGACTGTATTTATGATCATTAACTTTTAGTGATTAAACTGAACATTCTAGAATACAATAAAACAGCTAGAAAGAGGAAAATGGTCCCTAAAGGAGCGCACCAGTGATTTTGCATGTTTGAGCCCGATACACTCCTGCCAAACATTTTCCAAAACATACAACTTGAGTGCTACATTTTAGAATTGTTTTTCCTACTTCTAGACTGCCATTGGTTTCAATTCATTCCAGGACGTGTTAAAAATCAACTGGTAGAGACTTGAAACGTGCTTGAGAAGTTATTTAATTTAACCGTCCAACGCAGAGCTGGACGAAATAAAATATGTCTCTGCCAGGGAATATAGTCCCAGGAGGAGGCTGCTTTTACAGAGAAATAAAAAATGATTGTGCTTTCTAGAATTGTGTGTACATGTTAGCAAAACAGCAAATCACCAGAACTGATTTAAAAAAGATTAAGGGACAATAAGAGGAAAAAAATTGTTGTCAATAACGTAACATGTATGCAGGTAGTTTTATTGGGCTTAAACAAGCAAGATCACCTGTATGGTCCTTTAAATCCTCAAGCTGTGTTCATAAGTGCCAAACTCCTCTATTAGACAGCAGGGAAATTGTGGGTTTGTACATTCAGGAGAGTGAACAGTGCATGTCGGCTCCCGGAGCTGAGAGGATCATATAATGTGATTTATGGTTCTGGAGTGAATTATGGAAACACTGACCTTCCTTTTACATCCCATCAAACAGATAACTGGCCAGTAAGTTGCTGTTATGATAGGAGGAGGGGGAATAACACGTCACGCCTGTTTACATGCACTTGTACGGCCGAATGGTAAATAGGACACTAGATTCATATCGGACGCTGCCTTTGGCTTGTGAGCAGGAGCTGCAGATTTGGGCATCACTGCATTGTATCATGCCATTTCCACATGCCATTAATGGTGGTATCTCACAGTTTTCCTCACAAAATGTCACCACAATACCATCTCTGGATTTTATTGAAAAAACAAACAAAAAAAAAAAGAAAACCTTCATCTCCCCCACCTTTGTTTGCACTTTCAATTTGCATATCAAAGAAATCCCATGGGGACCTGCTTTGCATATTTACATCTGATTAGTAACTTTAAATGAACATGTCAAAAATGGTCGAGTTTTCTTTTTTGAATGTGCGAGGACTACCTAGCTTGTATAATTAGTGCCAGCACATGTAACGTAGCCAAAAAACAAAACAAGCTGATTTCAAACACCTTTTATATTGCCTTTCATTAGGCGTGCTCAAATATTCCTGTCTCACCTTGGACCTCAAAGCTTGCTAAATGATAACTCCCGTCCGATGATAAAGACAAAAATATGTACTGTATATTTGTGGTAATATTTCTTTGCAATGACATTAGGTCTTGTAAATTCTATCAGTTTTCCTCTGATGGGAATATTTTTAGATGTACGGAGGAAGAGTTTGAAGAGAGAACGGTTCGGTTCAAGGTCAGTTAGTTCTGTGACAAAAACAATCTGTCTGCTTACCGTCATATAGTTCAAAGTCACAATAGGGTAAAGTGATATTCTGTCTTCTTACCTGACAGCAAAATACGTCTCAATGCTGACATGTTATTCCTCTAATTCTAGAAACCAGAAGTGAGATCTAAAACCGAATTTAAACATTTTATTTTGCCTGTGTTTTGTCACATGTATGAGAGACGGGACACGCTCGAGGGCCTGTGTCTTCTCTTTTTTTTGCCATGAAGTTGAAACTTGACACGTTTAACGCAGCGTGTGCAGCACATCGAGGAATTAAACTTTTTTTTTTCCTGATGAAACTTCTAGGAGGATGTGATTATTAATTGGAGCCTATTTTGATTCAGTATTCCATGCTGCAAATCGTCACGGGTCCTCAGCGGGATTGTGGAGTGTGTTGGGGTGGGGTGGGGGTGGGGGGGTCTGGAAGGCTGTGCCGTTTGGAGCACCGCTCGCTACCCGCACATCGGCATACCAATGAGTGGGGTTAAGAAGGCACGGCTCCTTGCGGAGACACCGTTCCTTCGGCAGACCCAATCCGCCAAGTCTCCACGGACCNCCCCCCCCCCTCCTGTCCATATGAAATAGTCATACATTAGGAACCAGGGGAGTGCACCTCGCCGTCTAGGAGTCCTCGTATTATAATGCAATTCAAAAGCTTTGGCTACTTAAGACAGTTGCTGGTTGCTGCATCCGCACACTTTTGGGTTTCAAAGAGTCGAATTTCGACATGTAAGAGTCCGTCTGTCTTTTGTCTCCGTTTGTTTGTTTGTTTGTGTAGAGTCATACTGTGCAGGCAAGGAAAGGATTCAACGGAGGAAGCGTCTTCCTGTCAGCGAGCGGACGGGGGTAGATATTGGATCTCGTGGTGACATGTTTATGTGACAACATCATTTGACAGCTTTGACACTCCATAGACAAACACCTTCAAAAGAGTTGGCAGTGTACCTGCTTGGAAAATATAGGGATGCCTTTTTACTGCCAAATGTACACGAAGTTGATGGGCACTTTTCAAATTTTTTTTAAAAGGAGAGTTCGGGCTAAAATATGGCAGCTATAAGTGCCATTTCAAACATTAGAGCTACATTTGGCAGATCTTAGCATCCTAGCATGCCTTCTGTTAGAATAAGCAGGTGTATACAAAATCTTCACCAGGTGGGGATGCAGACGGAGGCGTCATGGAGGAATCAAGGGCCTATCCTACTTTTGCCTTTTTAAAAGTATCCTTTTTAGGACTTAAGACTAAAAAATTTAGGCTAGCTAAACTTGTTTAGTTTTAAATTAAACAAGGTAATTTTGTGTAGTTTTGTGATATGTTTTGGGTCGGATTAATACCCAATTAAAATGAATGAAATAATGTTCTCAAGCAAACCTTATGTAGCTACAGTAAAAGTTTTACATAGTAACTCTATGGTTTAATGATCAATGACCAGAATAAAGCACATATCACAGATTAACCTAAGAACCATGACAGATTCATGTGTCCAGTTACTGAATAAATATTTGTCAAAAGATGCGGATGAAGACACTGACACAGACACTGCATATGCCCTGGACCTGAATTTTGAGGTGACACTACTGGAAGCAGAGGTCAAGCAGTAACGGACACATGTAGTGTCAAATACTTTTTTTTATGTAATTCATCTTCATCCTGGATTTATTTTTCATTATATCAAAGTTAAAAGTCAGTGCGAGGCTTGATAAATTTCTGGGCAGAATCCTGATCAATCCACTGTTTTCTGTGAAAGTTGAAACGTAAAAGAGGATCATCCTGATGTCTTATGGCTATGTAACTAACATATTATCCAGCTGTAAGGAGTCATACTGAGGATCCAATCTCCTTTGGGGTCAGAGTACGCGGGGCTTCCGTGGCATGTCCAATAGCACCATGCGTGGCTGAGAGTAGCCCATGCTGGGCCACAGGTACAGTGGCTAGTCTGTGGGATGCGAGGAGGGATGAATAAACCGCAGGGATCTGAGTGGATTTACTCTCCTGCCAGCATCCTTTTTGGTTGGTAGTGGACCTATTGTACTGAATCAATATGTTATAACAACAGTGAGACAAAGATGGACAGAGACGGAAATAAAGAAAAGGACAGCAGGTTGGAGGCAGCTTAGAGGATTCTGTTTGCTTTATAATTCTGCATAAAGTTGGTTATGTTTTAAAATGTCAAAAAAAAAAAAAAAAAAAAAAAATGAAGACAGAAGAAAGAACCAAAGGCCATCAAGCTGAAAATTATCATCTTCAAGTATATTATTTTGCACTAATGTTTATTGATGTACACACATCTCTGAAATCAATTCAGCATATGTGAAAAGAAGTTGATAAAGCAATTAATTGTGAGGACATCTGCTATGTGGAGAATGTGACTGTCTTTTAAATTGATTAATTTAAGATAAAAAAAATGTTGAAAGCTGCTCCTCAGATGAAAAATTAACATGGAATATGTTGCTGCAAATTAACTGATTTGTTCACGTTTATTGTACTGACCTGAAATTATGTTTTTAGTGCCCTGACAGTGAAATAAAGCTTTGCATTACCGCAAAAGCTTTACAGATCGTTTATCAAGTTATAGAGCGACAAAGTGGAGTCACAAGAAGATTAAAAAGTATTTCTCAAGTAATTGCTTTGAAATGCTTTATGATGCCGAAACTTGAAATATTCAAATGCAATTATGAAGAGAACATGTTTATTGAAACTCAATACATGTTTTTCTACTGCCAATTTTTTAAGATTTATTTACATATATATATATATATATATATATATAGCAGGTTTTTGTATTTGTGATGCAATCAAATTCCCTATAAGGCAATAGTTCTCAAACTGTGATACGTGTACCACTGGTGGTACATGAAGTGTCCACTGGAGGCCAAACTTTGGAAATTTCTACAGATAATTAAAACAACTGAGATCTATGCAGATGATCTTATTGTGGCAAATTATACACAAATAAAAATGGTTTCATCAATAAATATCTGTGGAAAATTTATTATTACTCACTTTTAATTAAGAATTTGCCTTTTTTTTTTTTTTTTAAATAGACCAAACTTGTCAAGTTTTTGTAGCTGGTAGAGTTGATGCAGAGGAGTTCATAATACTCCAATATTCAGAAAAAAATATTAATTATTTAGCTTAAACGCTCCTCAAACTGTGAATATATTTCCTATAAGTCAGTCTCATAAAATAAAGACCTCATGTTTCTCTGGATTTATTATAAAAAAAAAGTCCTTTCTACCTTATTTGGCACAGTTACTATAACACATGAAGCCCAATGGAGGATTTTATCATTACTGTGCAAAGCCTGACGGTGTGTGTGCTTTTAAAATTAATGACCAGAGAACTCTGACTTTTAGTCCATCTGAAAATTTCATTAAATTTCATTATTCAGCTGTCTCTGTGGCCCTGAATTAATAATCTCCAGGTATCATTCTATGAATTCATATTACATTTTAGATGGATAGAGTCAGTTTTCCAGCATTTTTTCCTTTTACAATATAACAACACGGAATTAAAATAAGTTCAAAGCACACAAGACGTAAGTTTGGTTATTGGGCTTGAAAATAGATTGTCAAGACAAAGTAAAGACAGAGCGTGGATCTCGCTCTCTCTCTCACACATACACACAGACACACACACACACACCTAGGTGCTATTCTTGTAGATGCTGAAATCAATGACTCCAACATATATCACTCAATTGGCTGGGAAAACGTCTCTCCTCAGTGACGTTGATAAATGAAGAGTGTATGATAAAGATTTTCCTTCAGTGGCTGAAAATCTGTAATTTCTTGACGCTACAAGCATAAAGTAGTGAGAGCGGTTGCTATCAATTTTATGACCAAAAACCTGGATTAAATAGGCAGACACCAGCCCAGATTTGGACCAAATTACAATTTAATCCAGACTGGTAACAAAATCCTTTTTTTCCCATGATAAAACCCCAAACTGACACAGACCGTTTTATGAGTGACACATCGCTATTACATCACCTCCTCTGCCATCTTTCACCCGCTAGTAGCCGCAGTTAGCAAACTTATGGCCAGAGGAAGAGTAGCTAAAAGTTGCTAACAAGAATAATAAAAAGGTTGACAGTGAAAATGTGCATTTAAGCATGTGTGGACTGAGAAATGATCGTTCATGCTTTGTTGGAATTTAATTATCACCTAATGCCATGAAAGTTTTGCAAAGACTTCTAAGAATTGTATTTGGGTCACCCTTCCAAAATAAAATGAATATGTATCAATTAAGCATGAAACTATTTGAATTTATGTTTAAATAAGAAACACCAGCAAAAATGAAAATTTCAATACTTGGGAAGATGTGGTTGAAATGAAGCACTTTGGTTTAGCAAACTTTCCCTGGAAAAAATTAATCAGCAGTAATTTGGGCCAATGCTTGTTTTCTCTGGGAACATTTGCTTCTTTTTTCGCAATAAATATGTTTTAACATGACTATATAGTTACAATATTCTTTTCTGGAATATTCCAAAGAAAGTTCAGCATGTTGGCCAAGATACAGTCATTTTTTAAACACATCAATGGATGAAATTGATATTTTTCCCCCTAATTTCCCATCATAATAACCGATTCAGAACAGTCATGAGCAGATGCCTGCTGCGTTTAGGGTTCATGTTTGTTTATCCTGAGTCTGATGGCGCCGAGGTTAAAGCTACCTTTAGGCTCAATAAAGACGAACACCTGTTAATGACGCTGCTCTGACAATTCTTCACATCCTCAGCTATTCCTTTGCAACACGTTTCCCCGAAGAATGGCAGCAAGTTGAAAGCTTCGTCGTTTTTCCTCTCAGGATCAGAACCTTCCACCTTAAACTCAGTCATCATAGTGGAGATGACGCTGCGCAACAAAGAATAAAGATGATTTATGATGGCGTCCATTAAAAACACTGTGGACGGAGGAAGTTGTGTGGATGGAGAAATTCAGCTCAGATTGTGGGAAGAAATAAATTCAGGAGGTAGTTGTCAACAGACTTCAGGTTAGAAAAGTTATTAACTGTGTTCAAAGATCGTCTTTTAGTGTTTCCCTCTGGAACCAGATCACGTCTGTGCTGCGACCGGCCTGGAATGGATTCCTGCCAGATCTTTCTTCCCTGTGTCTCACTTCCTTTTTCTCCCTCTCTACTTTCCAATTGTGAAAACAATACGTGCAGCGAAAAGTCCCTGCTACACAATCAGACGTTCAGGTGACACCTTAAAATTCAATGATTTGCTTGCTAACACGTTTTTAATTTCTCAGTAAAAGCTGTCTTCTCCTGGAACGATATTCCCCGATGGAGACATAAAGCTCCATTAAATTTAAGTAACAAAAAAATAAGAACATTTGGTTTGCTGTGATGGATTACGTACTGTATCTCAGGCACGTTTCAAGTCTCTACAAGTTGATTTTAACAGTGTACTGGAATGAACTGAAAGCAATGGCTGTCTGGAAGGTAGGAAAAACAACTCTCTAAAATGTACTATTCAAGTTGTACGTTTTAGTAAATGGCTGTCACTATGTAATGTGTATGCAAGTTGTATATATTGGGCACAAATATGCAAAACCACTGGTCTGGTCCTTTAAAAAAAAAGCCTGTTTTCACTCAATGTGCACACCAGCGCTGCAGCATTACGAGCAGAAGTGGATCAATGTGTTTTTTTTTTGCACATTAAAGCATTGCAAAGGATTCACTGCCTGGATTATAGCAGGAATATTCTGACCAGGTGATTGGTCACCAAATCCTTTACTGGGATCGCCTAGGAAACCTGAATGAGTGATATCACCCACCTCAGTAATCATCAAAGTCGTCTTCCGCCCAGCCGCTGCAGCAGATCTGAGATGATTGTGGGTGAATGGTGCTGCTCTGAATGTCTGCATCCTCAGCAAATCCTCCCTGAATAAAAACAGGAGCAGTTAGAACAAAACAGCAAAGACAGAAGTACTGTTTGCGAGGGCGCATTGTCTGAACTCCAGAGAGTTGAGCTGTGCAGTGTGTGGACGGAGCTTTTTTTTTTTTTTTTTTTTTTTAGGGTGGAGCTGTGTTACACCTTGAAAAATGGAACACTGAACTTTTAAAGGTGGATTTTAAGATGTGCAATTTCCAATACAGATACCATTATAAAATCCTGCTGAAGAAGAAGAAGACTAAAACAGGGATATACATTCCAGAAAAGAGAACCATGAGAATAAGAGACAAATGTAACTAACTGTCATATAACCTCAAATCAGGGCGTGAAAGTGTCTTAATAATGGCAGCTAATTTGCCTTGTATTGTGCTTTCCTGATGGGTTTAAATTGAATGAGTCAGGATCCATTCTGCCGTAATGTGAAAGCTGGGGCGCCGGTTCACACCAGAGACATTCAAGGTCGAGCTCCTCTGAATGAAGGGGTGACGCTGAGTGAAGAGATTTAAAGTAAAGCAGCTGAGTCAATGGACGGTGAGGGAACGCAACTGATGCTGTATACATGTAACCTTGAATTATTGGGGGGGGGGGGNGGGATTTTTTTTTTTGCAGCATTGAAAGCTTTTCCACTCAAAAATAAATCCCATTTTGTCACCCATTAATGGCACAATCAGCCAGAAAAAATTGCCGCCACAAATTATTCATTGTAATCCTCCATTTGAGGACCCTAATGCCTCTAATTGGGCTTTTATGACTTACAAACTGTATCTTCCTCTCTCTCTTTTTTTTCATTTTTTTTCCCCTCTAGCATTTGTTTTTCTTCCTTCCCGCCATGCTGCGGAGTGACATTGAGCCTCTCCCTGTCGGGTGCTCTCTTGTCTCACTCCAGTGCACATTTCACTGTCCCCTCTCCTCCTCCCCCAGACGATGAGCTTTTGACTGAATACATTATCCGAGCTGTTGTTCTGTTTGTTGTTGTTTTAGCATCGAAGAAAAGAGATGAATTATTAATGATGGCAGACAAAAAGAAAGAGGAAAACAAAAGTCTAATATTTGGGGGGGAATGCTGTAGCTCCATCAAGAGGCCCTGAAATTACACAGGAGTGTGAATTTAGCTGCAATTGATGAAATTATATTGATATGTGTTGCATATGTGGTCTAAATTACTCATAATAAGGTTTTATGCTATCTCAATAGCAGCATCAAAGTCTGTTTCACATGGTAATGTCTATGATCTGGACTAGGGATTATTGTGCCCCCTCTTGGTACACATCAGCACTGCATTTTCATTCAAAGACTCATTCCAAGCATCACAGGAAATAGAGATTATGGTGAATATGTGTTATCATTAGAGTGATTAAATGAAATCAAAGCATTATTTTGCATTAAAGTGCTTGTTGGTTTTATGGTATAGAAGCAGAGGGCAGGAGGGTTTGTTTTGATCAAAGGAATAGCTGCCGGTGACAAATTAACTGCAGCAATAGTGTCAGTTTGTCACTGGATTGAGTCTGAGACATCAACCATTCATCACGGCAAAAAAGTGGCATTTTTTTTCCCCTCAGTGGGATTCGGCGACAAGGGATGAATGAAGAAGAATGACAGAGAGGTGGGATTCGTCCGCTATCTATCACTTAACAACAGGGGCCGTCGGCTGTACGTTCAGCCATCATGTTTGGCTTTTTCTGGTGGTTAAATTTAAGAATTTCTTTTAAATATGGTATTGCTGTGTGTCAGGTAACAAATCTGCTTGCCTTTTGGGTATTTAAAGGCCTGCATTCAAAATTCTACTTATGTTTAAAAAAAACAAACAAACAAACAAAAAAAAATAGCTTTAAAAAGTAATCCATTACTAGTTCATTAACATGTTTCTGGTTCATATTAATGGATCAATAATGATCCAGAAACATGAAGATGAAAGATTTCTAGTCAATTTTAGAGACTTTGCAAAGAAATTATGTTAATCCTTGAATGGATAAATAAAAACAAATATTAAAAAAATTAAGATACAAGTTTTTTCACCCAGCACTTGAAAATTTGGGGAGTTTTCTTTTAGGTAACTTGAAGGATTCAACATTTCTCATTTTGGAAAAACACCTAAAATTCATCGTATCATTGGATGAAAGCAAGGTTTTTACCTGACAACAGCAGCAATATTTAAGAGTTTATCAAAAGATGAATTTAAAGATGAAATTTCCAAAGTATTAAATACAGCACAAAATTTCCTCTTTAATATACTAGGAGAAACAGAATTGTATTTGAGTAAATGTACCTTGTTACTTTTCCCCCACATTAAAAAAAAAAAGGCATCCTGATATGTATTTATATCTCTGTCTCTTTGAGGCCTTTAAACGCTCATCCAGGAAAAATGCCCGACTGTTCGGAGCGTACGGGATCAAAGACGAGGTAAATATCATTTCCATAACATTTGAACCAGTTAACCATCAGCACAATGCAGCAAAAACACCACAGCAAGAGCCTGACAACGCCAATGAGGCAGAAACGCTGTGATTTCCCGTTCCGCCAAAGAAGAGGGAAGCGAGTGCAAACATGGAGGAGGTGAAAGGTCAACCGCGCTCTCCCTGCATCACTTTCCAAGCAGGCCCTCGAGCGCTGCTGATGTTTTAGGCAACCGTAGCTCACTTTGGGGGGAGGCCTGATGGATGCCATTCCCAAGGTGGATGGAAAGAATAGCATTAAGCTGCGCTGCTGGGGAGAACAACACTGCTTTGGGTGATTCATCTATTGATTATTTCTATCCAAGCATGTTGATGCCATGTAAACACACATATATTAGCAGCCTACAACACGCACGGAGTCCCACTCTATCCAGCGATGCATGCCTTAGGCCTACTCACTGTTTTATAATCATATTCCGACTTGCATCGGCCGACGGGCATCTTCAAACCACAAGGCAGATACATCTGATGGATAACTAAGTAGAGATGAATGAAGAGATGAAGGAATAAATAAATGATAAATGTGCATTACCGGTGTTTGTGTGGGCTGAGGACTGTGTTATTGATCTTGTGCAGTAGGCTACATGGGATTCATGCAGTTATGGTAAACATGTAGGTTTAGGACTTGCATCTACATGAATATGTCTGATATTTTAGGAATCAAGAATCTGCTCTGTGGATTTGGAAAACTGTTTGCTCATGTCTGTCTCCTGAGTCTAATAATCAACTCAACACAGAATCTCTTTATGTTTTGTGCAAAGATCCATCGGTGCTGACAGTATCTCATGGATAACTGTACGTGACAGAGTAGCATTTCATGCTGTATTGTTTTCTAAATCGAGGCTTCTTCTGTGCTTTCGGTGTCTGCATAATCATGTGATGTATTAGAACATCGCTGCTCAGGTTGAAATTCAACCTTTCACTGCAGAAAAGGATAATGCCAGAGTTGTCACTAACATTGGAAATCATTGCTTTGGGCAGGAAAAGAGCTTCTCTCCACCTGTGTGTTTCTCTTTTCACAATCTCTTTTTTTTTTAACGTCAGACGTTGCTCTCCCTTCGGGGCGGTAATGGCATTCTCCATGACAATGGCAGTGTGACACGGCTGTGCCCTTGAGGGCCGGGCGCCCCCTCTGGGGGGAGCGCCGCAGAAACACGACAGGGTCAACGGTCACCTCCCATCATCCACCGGCAGCCCATCCTCCTCTCCCTCACTCTTCAGGTGGAGCAAAGAATGAGCGAGGGAATGTGAAGTCTTGAAGCGAGCCCACTCAGTCCAGGCCTGGCAAACAAGGAGCTTTAGCCACAGGCAGTTCTGGCTGGGTCTCTGCCTTGCACAGCTCCTTGCTGTTCCTCCAAGGCCAGGGCCGGATCAATACGTATAGCAGTTGGATTCTTTTGGCACCCAAGTATAGCTGTGCAGTATTGCCCCGAGGTGTGGGTCCGTTTAAGATATAACAGAGCGTACATGTGAGAAAAGTGGACTTAGTTTATTCAGGAAGGTGTTGAAATGTTTGGCATAGAACTCAACAAGGATTTTTTTTTTCCCCATTTTGTTGTTGGAAATGCTAGATGGTCTCATGTCCGTGTTAAATATTGCATGTAGGTTTTACTCACAGCATGCTTGAAATGATGACGATTCACAGAGATATTTTAGCCTTCAACAAAGTTCCAAAGATGCTGAAGTAAAATTAAACATTAGAATAATGTTTTATATTGTTTACTGGGATTTCATTCAATAACGACTAAGTAAATTGAAAATGTACTTAATATTGCAACTTTTGACATTCTGATTAATTTGTTACATTGATATATCCAGTGGTTATCGTTCATTGCAGAAACAGCGCTATGCTGCCACCTAGTGACCAAAAGGCAAACTACTTTGAAATACAGAGATAATCACTTTTACAAAAGCGAAAAAAAAAATTCTTATACTGCAAGTAAATAATTTCATTTGTTTTACTTGAACAAAACTCTCTCATGTCTTAGCACACCTTCAGTGAAAGTTTAAAAGAAGTAAGGAAAACAACAAAAACAGGACAAATCCTGCACATTTGGCCTTCTCAAAAACAGAAACTATTAACAATTAAATCTCTGGACATAAAGCAAAATATAAAATTAGATTGTGCACAAAATCCAGGATCTGCTGAAAAAAAATTTAATTTTTTTGTTTTCCCACTGCCCGTCCTTCTTAGGAATCAACCAGCTGACCTTTCGGTTAAGTGGTTTGAAGGTCACATGGTGATTCTGGCATCCCTGAGTGATCCGGTTCTTCAATCCAAACAGGAAGTCCACTCAAAAGGCACCTGAGGCAGAAGACATTCAAATTATGGACAAGTTTACATTACATCTTCCTAAAAAAATAATTTAAAATACAGACAACTTCACTCACCATACTGGAACGTGGACCTGGTGGGTGAGGGAAGCATGCTTTGCAGGCTGTGGGCCTTCTCACGGCTCTGGAGGCGGGACCTCTGGATGGCCAATGCCACCGCCTGTGCGAATCGGGATGGGGGTGCGTTCAATTTTTCTGGGGGCTTTGGGGAAGGTGAGGACTGTGGGGGCGTGGCTGAGGTCAAGTGATCCTGAGGTAAAGTCGTCCTACAGAACTCACTAGGTTGTCCGTTGGGTGTGGGACTCTGAGGCTGGGAAGCGGAAGGATCTTTATCCTCTTCAAAACCGATGTCTTCATTAAAATAAACAGGTGGAGGAGGAGGAGGGAAATCGTCCTCTCCTTGCTGTTCATCCTCAACTGTCTTCTCATCGCGGTACGAATGAGGTTGGTCCGTCTCACAATGAACTTCTAAGCTGATCTCATCATTGCTCGCAGTTTCTCCATCACTGTAGTCAAATGGCGCCTCTGATGGAAACTCAGATTCTCCTTCAGGTTCATCTTCTTCCTCTGGTGTTTCAAGGCTGACGCCGACCTCAGAAACAGGCGAGGTTTGATGATCTGGGCTCTCTGGGTTCAGGAGAGGTGAAGAAGTCCTCAGGGTGTCAAAGGCTGGAATCTCTTGGGAACACGGCAAAGGTATTTCAGTCTCCGATCCATCTGGGGAGCACGGCCCTTCATGAGCATCATCACCGTCACTAATCAGGTTATTTGCTAATGTCTCACATAAGTCTGCGACAACCAGGGGGACTTCTTCTTCTTCTTCCTTGTAGGAACTCTGCTTCTTCAAGGGAATCACCTTAAACGTGGTCAGCCCCTTCCTCTGCAGGGGATCCTTCCACTCATTCTCAGAGGGGGCATTAGATTCAAGACCAGATTCAAATTCTGCATGTAAAAAGCCGCTTTCCTGATTCTGCTGAGCCGCTGACATAAAGGAGGAGTTGGTGTGTAATTTTGAGAAGATGGCTGCATTCTTCAGATGCTCTACCACAGCTCCTTTGGTAAGAGAGGAGGTTAGGATTTTAGAACGAGCAAAACGGGCATCAGACGAGTCTTTCTCTTCAATTTCAGGGAGACACGGCTCATTGTCTTCATGGAGACGAGCCACAGAGGTTCCTGAGGGGGATGAAGGTGACTGAGGTTCTGATGGCTGCGGCGGCGATGATGATGATGATGATGATGATGGTGATGATGATGATGATGGGGATAGGTTTACAGAGTCTGACTTGTTTTCTCTTAGCTCCTCCAAACTGTGCAGGGAGTCTATAGAGAGAATAAAATTAGTCATATGCAAAGATCATTCATCTGAATTTTCAAATTAAGGGCACTAAAATTTTTAATTATGCAGTAAAACTGTAAGAACATGACATACACAAAGTTACATAACCACAAGGATAAATTTTATTCAAGATCAAAATGATTTAAAAATGTCTTTATGTTATGTGTAATATTTAGTCATCACCATAAATACTAGAATTTTGACAACAAAATTAGTTGTTAATTGTAATTTTATTGTAATAAGAAAAACTGCATATAACTCTGTAACATGTAATATTGCTTCAAACCATGGAAAAGCTTAAAAAGTCATTATCAAACATGAAAATTACTAATTAATTACAGTAGGTAGTATTACACATTATAGAAACAAATAAAATAGCACTATTTAACACAAAACTTGCTTTTTCTCATAGATTTACCAAACGAGTTAGTCTATGTATCAAATACTATCGGTTCGAATAAAGGCACAAAAATTAGTTTACAAAATCTAATCAATAATTAAAAATAATCTAATCAATAATTTAAAAAAAACAGATGAAAGAAAAGACAAGAAAGTTACAGAGAGAGTATAAAACAGATAGTTGCAGAATAATAAGATGCCTTAAAAATGGTACAAATAAACAGAAAGTGAAAGCAGCAGGCAGCAGTGACAGAAAACATCCATAAAAGCCTCTAAGATGGGAAGGAGGAAGAAGAGGCCACCGCAGGAGGAAGAAGGGCCGTGAAGAGGAGGAATAGGGATGGTGGACAGGAGGAGAGGAAAAGGAGACAGCAGCAGCAGCCCTCAGACACTCCCTTCAGGTAACACAGAGTCTGGAAGCAGGGAGAAAAAGCTCGGATTTAGGGCAACGACCAAACGACCTTTTATTTAAAGGACCATACCATCCATTTTGCATGTTTGAGCCTAATATATTCAATTTTCATACATGTTATGTTACTGACAATCATTTCCCAAACCATACTACTGGAACAGTGAGTTTAAAAATGTTTTTCCTACCTTCCAGACCACCACTGGTTTCAGTTCATTCTGGTACGCTATTAAAATCAACTTGTTGATACTGGAAACGTTCATTGGATAGGTAATCCATCATTCAGGTTTTTTGCAAAGTTTCCTAATTTTAGCATTTAAGCACAATAAAAACGTGGAGTGAATGTATGTCTCCACCGGGGAATATAGTCCCAAAAGAAGACCTGCGTTTATCGAAAAATTTAACTGTGACTTCATAAGGCTGAGTAACTATTAGCAGGATAAACATGGATTTTTAAGGTGGGTGTATCACTTGAATATTTGATTTTGAAAAATTAAGAGATTTTGCAAAATATCAGGAAAGCTGAAATACGGTTTTATTCTTTGGGAAATAACTGTCAGTAATGTTACGTGTATGAAAATTGAATATATTAGGCTCAAACATGCAAAATGGATGGTATGGTCCTTTCCTGCAGGTTTTTATTTATTTATTTTTTAAATTGAGTTTGTCTTTCACTTTCCTCCTAAAAAACCGAACTGTAAAAGACAAGGTGAGAAATTTTGGCTGTGAAATCCTGACATTTCTGCCCCAAGAAGACAGACTGCCGAATCTGGCAGGAAACCAAGAATTTTAGAGAATCAATTTTTTTATTTTAATACTTTTTTAATGTGTTGTTTGGTCAAATATTTTAATTTTATTTATTGATTCTTAAATATTCCTCGGTCTTCTTCACTCATAAGATTTGAATTTTTATCTGACTTCAAACTTAAGAGGGTTTAGTCTCATGCTAAAGCCAAAGCAGGTCTGGTCAAAGACTCTCCGACTGGCCAACGTGGAATCAGGATTTTCTGGGTTCAGACTGTGGTTATGTCAGTGTAGGAGGAGACATTGTGCGTAGCGATCATCAGCTCTGGAGTGGGAGTTGTTTTTGCAGGCCAGGATTAAATGCAAACTCAGCATGAGGGAGTGAACCAAGACTCCAACACAGCTGAGGGCAATTAGAAAACTAAAAAAAAAAAAAGTTAAATATACTTTAATAACTTCTCATAACAGAATGGTTGAAGTCTGTGAAAGCAGGTCAACGATAACGAGTCTGAATCACAGCATATCAGACAGACTAATCCAGGGGAATAAAAGCTCAGGCAATAGAGGGATTTATCTTGAAGCCAACGTGTTCTATGAACAAAGCTCTGGGTCACTTTAATTGCCCTGAACACAGTTAAATTGTTCTGACTGATAAACGCTGCATTTTTCAGCAGATTTCACTGCTAAATCTTCTGTCTGATGGCATTTGCTTTGACATTTTCATCTTGATTTCGCTTCAGTCTCTTTTGACCTCATGTGACTTGGACTCAAGTCGGAAGGATTTGGGAAATGTCGTTTGATTTCCACTTAAATACTGTACAAGTCAATTGGGATTACCCAACCGTTGTTTCATGTGATGTTATTTCAGTCATGCAACTCCAACAATCACCACTAGATGGCAAAATAAACAGGCAACAAAGGTAGCATTTGCACTGTAATCTCCATCATGGAGGTCAGAGGTCAATCAACAATGAGGGTTTTACCGTTAACATCTGCGACTGCTGACAGCTCCTGATGTGTATTTGCAGAGGGAGGGGGTGGGGCCCTCCTCTTGGTCCTCTTTAGGGTTAATTCTGCAGAATTCTACAGATAAAACAATGATTGTTACGAAGGTAAGCCTGTTTCTGGACACACACTCTCAAACACATCTAGAATATTCTATCAACAGATTCAAGCCAACCATAAAGCTCATTCAGGCTCTGAAACGGAACTATCCAACACATTGAACACACACATTGAAACACTTCCAAGAATAATTCCAACCCACCTGTTGTCCCTTTAGATGGCAGGTACCGAGGTTGTTTGGGACACTCTGGGATGCACCCATGGGTGGCTGGGGGGCTCGCCGCTTCTTGGGCAAATCTACTATCAGGCTGTTAGACGACTGAACCTGCAGCGTTTGCATACTGCCTATCGTTTGTTTGTTGAGACCGGGAGAAGCCGGACTCGCTGCCACATCCTGTGAAGAGGGAGATGGTCTGATCATAGATTCTAGCAGGATCCTTTAACGATTGGGTCAAAGCCAAAAATGAGGGCCATCGTATGCTTTAAGAAGTTTAAATTTGGGTTTATGGACATAAAATTTTACATACCATTTCAGGTTTTTTCTTCCTTCTTCTGAATAAACTCAGGAATCCTGTGTCCTCCTTCTGTTTCTTCTCTTTCTTTGGCACGTCTACATATTGTACAAGACATTGATCAATAATTGGTACATAACTGGGTTCTTTTTTGAGAAGAGTACGGACTGTGCATGTGTGTTACCTTGTAGTGGACGTGTTGAGATGATCTCTGCTGGTTCGATGGCTGTTTCAGGCCAAAAACAATGGCGATATCATGTTTGTAGAGATAAATGCAGCAGGACAGATATTGTAAGAAGAAACACCCAGAGAACATTATCTCAGATGCTTTCAGAGTTCTACTCTAAACGAATCACGTAGCATTGACTGTGGAATAGAATATGGCATTTCAAGTTACCGGCTGTATCTTTGGCAAACACTTCCCGCAGCCCATGGTTGTTTAAGGTCTTGGTCATGTCCAAAGGCTCTTTGGACTGAGCGTCTCTCAGTAAGATGGTGGTTTCTAACTTGAACTCGCATTTGTCACACACCGTTGGCATCAGCATCTCGAGCGGCGCTCTGGGATTCACTCGCACCACAGCCTTATGGGACTTATTGTAGTTGATCAACAGCCGTACGGTTGCCTGAAAGCAGAAGTAGTGGTTCCCTTTTTTGTGAAAAGATAGTCATATTACAATACACAAAGGTAAATATTATGGGTTTTTTTGGGTTTTGTTTAAATTTTGGGTTTTTACCTCAGGCATGTAGGGCTGTCTAATCTTTATCTCCGCTCCTTTGGGCTTCAACACAATCTTCTCAGCTGCTAGTGAGCCGACAGGAGAGTTTGGTTTGAAGCTGATGTTGTTCTTGTTGGGCGAGAGAACCTCCACGGTGTAGTCGGAAGGATTCAGGTGGTAATTGGCGCAAAGTGTTACCAATAAGTCTATCACCGGTTTACTGGAATGAGGAGAAAACAGGATCTTGACTCAACTTCCAAGACCAAACAAAGCCTCCATCAACACCAATCATCATCGCTTTGGTGATGAAAAGGCACGAGCGCTTACCTTCCATGCACCATGACACTTTTCTCCAGCCCTCCTGGCAGAACCACAGTCAGAGTGTGGTCCCTCTCCTGCGGGTTCACCTGCTCATGCATTGGATCTGTCGCTGTACCCAGTGTCATTTAGAAATCCTGAGTGAAAGAAATATAGTGGCGGTTAACATTTGGCAGCATTTCTTTATCTGACTGTTGGTGTAAGTGTGAAATGTCTTGCTGCTGCTCTAAAACATCTCAAGAATGAGGCCTGGACGTCTGGCTGACACTACTTTTAGGTACGTACTGTAAAAGAAGATAAACAAACAGGCTTTTAATATACTCACGGCTTTACACTGATGCCCTGCTGGTAGAACTGAACTCTACTTATATGGTTTTAAGAGCCCGTGTCCAGATTTGTCAGGATTAGGAAGCTATAGTAGCATTTTGTGGGAACTGAACCCTCTGGAGTCCAAAGTCATTTCTGCCAAGTAAACAAACAAGGCATCAAAATGGAATTTAGCCAATGTCATGACCTCAATTGGTTTTACAGAGCGACACATAAAGACTCAATCAAAAATTGTTCACATGACCATCAAGTTTGGAAGAATTTTCTGAAATCAAGTGAAGAAATGTGAAGGATTTCTGGAATTATGAACTTTTTGGATGATTATTATTTGGGGAATCAAGTGCTTTTTAAAAAAATAAAAATAAAAAAAATAAAAAATGAAAATAAAAAATGTTCAGGAATCAACTTTCTGGGTTCAAGAGTCATTTTCTTTCTAGATTCTGACATTCTGTCAATTAAAAATTCCTGACATGATTTTTTAATCTTTACTGAGATTTAGATATGATTCCATCACCAATACATAGCTTTTTGTTGATGGATAAACACTCAGATAAACATTAAAACTTGAGTATTATCGTCATTGTTGTGGCTCTCAGTCGAGTTGAGGCTGCTTTATACTATCTCCATCTCCACGTTGCCGCAAATAGTCTGTCTCTGTAAACACTGTGTGTTAAATGACCCGTTGTTACCTGCAAATAGCCTCCTCAAACATGAAAAACGACCATTGAAATTAGCAAAAGTAATTTGTATAATTAACCAGGAATGCCTCTGTTTGCAACTTTACGCACACAAGTGACGTTTACGCATTTTCAAATACACAGAAAAGCTTCGTAACCGGTGAGTTTAGGACACTCCTCACCTTTTTCCACGAATATATCCTCTCTGTGTCTTCACCTTTGACCCTGTTTAGTTCTTTAGCTTCCCTAAAGTTAACAGAAGTTTTCTCCGGTTGATTCAAGTCGACGCCCGTGTGTATTTAGAGCCTGGAGTTCAGCAGAGCGTGCCTATTTAACAGCTGTGCGTAACTGTGCGTCAACACGCGGCGGAGGCACGCGCGTTGTGCACACGCGCACCGGTTCCGTCAACAACACACACAGGAACTCAAGTATAATTTAATAAAGGATTAAATAAAATAATATAATGTTTGTTTACAAAGACTTAAGCCAACTTTAAGTTTATTTTAAATGAATTTCGTAATTCAAATAAATTACCAAAACTATTTGGATTTTTAAATTATATCCAACATTAATTTGATTGTTATTACCACAATTCTACAATAAAGACGCAGCATAATTTTTTTGCCAGTTTGTAACGAAGTTGTACTGTTGTACTCATGAACTCTTCAAATATAATAGGAACAAATAAAATACTTAAAGTGTTTTGTAATGTAATTATTTTACATTTGTGAAATAAATACGAAAAACTAAATTATTTGTATTATTCTTCAAATGCTGCTAAATGGCACCTGTAGAATGTATATCTATACTGAAAGTTGTACTGTATTTTTCTAGATAGATAGATAAATAAATAGATACATCCACAAACACATGTATCATGCAGTACACAAACAGTCTGATAAGGCCGGTCTTCAGCCATGTTTCCAGCAGTAATACTGCCTTCCAAATAAGCTTACACTGTCTCTTCAGTAAAAGGGATTAGTGCTTTTAGAAGGCTGCATCTCTAATTGCTGCCACCTCACATTTAAAGATATTTTTGAGCAGGTATGTTGTATTTTCCATGTTGTATTTTCCACTCACCTGTATCCACAACTTCTTCCCATTCTCATGCAAGATTTAACTTCTTATTCATGGTGGGAGGAGGAAAATGAAAGGAGAGGGAGCAAGGTTCTTTCCCCTGTAATCCCTGTTTAACAGATAGGCTACCACACCTTCTGGCCCTGCCCAGTACTGTGACATCACTGTGTGTGTGTGTGTGTGTGTGTTTGTGTGTGTAGTGATGGTTAGGGAGGTATCTGCACAGACATGCATGTGGTAATGCTCTTCTCTAACCACATTAATGCCAAAATGCTATATCATTAGATTTGTAAAAGGACTCTAATCCACGTAAGACACTCAGCCTTTCTATAGGATCTGATGTAATTACAGCCGATCACATATCATCCATCACACTGTAACACACAAACACACACGTGCTCCTCTGTACAGCGATACAGAATCACAAACAGAGACTACACAGAGGCAGAGGCAAAAAAGACAAAGTACTACACTTAATTACAAAAAAAGTCTATATTCATTGAACATCACAGACTGACAATATCTTGAAGTCTCAAGGATTTTCATTTAAACAAATGTGCCATCTGAACAATACGCAGGAAATGCTACTTCATTAAAGCTAGTTAAAACAGATAGCAACCTCTGCAACGTTTAACTGCTCCCTGAAATGAGTTATAGGTTTGGTAAAGCTACTTTTGAAAGGAAAGTCACTCTTTTATCAATTGCACAGGCATGAGAGCACTTTCAGTTCAACTTATTCTGGGTTTCTTCCTATTTTTAGTCTATTCAGTTGCATAACTTTGGTATTAATCTTGCTCCAATCCTCTCACCTCTGTGATTAAACAAAAGAATCTGTTTCTATTTCTGTCAACTACTGCATACTGTTTGTTTAAAATGTCATTTACTCAGTCTCAAATTATTATGTATAACATCATATCGCCCCTGTCAGGTTCCGCAGCTTTCCAATGTTGACTGTAGTTAAAATTAAACCATATATTTTCCAATGTGTCTCAGTTATGGCTTGATTCAGTTCATTACATGCTGGCTTTTGTTATTCTAGATAATATGTGACGAGTCAAAATTCCTTTTCAGAGATTATGTATTGTAATACATTAACGGGGGGCCTTAATGTTGGCTCATCTGCATACAGTAGATGAGCAGTATCGGGTGGTTAAGTGGGAGTTTTAATCAAATGAAGCATATGGAACACGTCTAATCTTGTAATCTCATTGTGAAGTCTGTCAATGGGCTTGGAGCTCGCTGCGGTAAATAGATCACGTCTGCTGTGTAGGTTAATTAACTTTTCTTTGATGACTAATAACAGAAAGTCTGCTAGCTAAAGGTTGTTAAACTGTTGATTCATTTCTACCTCACCATCCCAAGTGTATTTTCTTGAGGACAGAGATAGATTTACCTTCAGCAAAATGCAAACTTTCCACCCCGAGTGACTTGATACTCACAAACTTTATTTTCCCTGTCGAGGAAATCAAACCGACAACAATATGAGCTCATTTCCCTCTGTTATGTTATCGTGTACCATATGTGGTATTCACCATTCTCTGTTTACATTCATCAGAGCCCTCTGTACACTCAGCTCTTGAATAGATCATTGTAAAGCCAGGAAGTTTTTACCCAGCTGTGTACTGTGTGTGTCTGAGTGTGTTTTCTATGCAAGACAGCCTTACATAAATTAGTCAAACAGCCCAGCCATATGGGAGGCTTTCTTTGAATAAAACAACGTGCTACAACCTAATTCTGACATCCAAGTGTTTGAGCACGACTCCCAAATTCATCACTCTGCTGCTAATGAAACATGCAGGAAAGTCACAGGTAGCTGCCAGGAAATGGCAACTATGAACTTGACCTCAGAAACATAGTTGATGAATTGAACATGACTCTGTTGTTTGATTTTCCATCCATCTATACATTTTCTATATCCACTACATTCAGCAGCCATTGGGCAAGAGGCAGGTTATTTCACTTCATTTCATTTTATTTATTTTATTTTGTTTTATTACCTATTTTTTAACCCTATTTTATTTTTTTAATTAGTTTTAATTTTTTTTCCCTGTTTTTCTATTTACCTTATTTTAATCTATTAACATTGATTTATTTGAATGGATTTATTTTTAATACTTTATTTTATTTTGTTTACCCTATTTTCATTTATTCACCTTGTTTCGTTTTATTTTATTAAATCTCCACAACCTGTAGCGATGAGTTGAAGTGTTGTTCCACAAACACTACAGCGGAGGAAATTACATGGAATCTGGTTAAATTGCTGTCACTATGGTAACCTCGCTACCTGACTGAGGCCAAAGAGGATATATCTATCATGTGCTTTATTGTATGACCAAAGCTATAAAAAGCAAAGGATGAAATGCCATTTAGTTTGTTACTTAACTGAATGAAAGATATTTCTTTTTTTTTTTACTCATAGGATTTTATAAATAGGATTTATTTTATCCATTTCAGAACCACCAGTGATTATATTGATCTTTTATTATCAGATCATCTCAATATAAATATCACATATTACAAAATAAAGCCTACAAGTGTGTGATAAACAGGGAACAATTAAGAAAATGCTACAGCAAAAAGATCAGATTTAGCATGACGGAAAAAATTACAAGTATTAAAGTGTCTTTAAATGAGTCATTTTAAACATGTCAGATGTGTTCACATAATGAAGTGAAACTGGAGTGAACCATTTGAGAGTGACATGATATGTTGACTTGGGTGTGTCATTTCTGCTGCGGAAAGTTTACACTTTCTCATTTCCTGAATGTGTTTACCTTGTCATAATCACACAATTATACAATAAACCCATAGCATGCATCTGTTATGAAATCTTATTTTAAAAAAAATATGTGGTTGTTTTCCTAATAATGACATTTTTTATCATTTCATTCTCTTTTAGAACTCCACTTTACTCCATAATGCAAGGGAGCAAACTTCATTTTGTAGTGCAGACATTATGTAACCTGATTTTGATGTAGTGTCAACAATTCTCCAGCAGGGAGCAGGAATTTACAAGAAAAAATACTGCACATTAGAGGTGTTTGTACCCCAATGTGGTCTCCACTTCTTCCTGTAAACTGGAGCTAGAAAATCATGAATAAACTATTTATTCGCAAAAAAAAATTAGAAATCATAAGGAGCCAATCAGCACTTGAGAAAATAACTGTCATAGAAAAAAAAAAATAAGTGTAATTAACACTAGAGATGCTGATGTGTAATATTCAACTTTTCTGGCTGATAAAGGAATTCTATCGAACTTTAATGAAATTTAAGTTTTTTTTTTTAATGATTTATTTTACTACTCAATCAGAAAGGCAAAAGTGTAAAATTTTGTGAAATTTATCCTGTTTTGCTTTGCCAGTAGAACTATTTCTAATGAACAAACAATAGTCTGTTTCTGTATATTGAATAGTGTTGTTTGTCTTTACATATTCTGGCCAAAGTTGGAACACATAAAAGTGTCATGCATTCTATTGCATTGATTGAGACGCTATGAAGAGTGATGCAATGTCAGTAAAAATGGGGGTAAACTAGATATGACCTGAAGGCAAGCAGCTGCTCATAAATAAAACAATTTGGATCGGATTAATTCATTCTCCACCCTGTTTTGTGCGTAAAACGATCAATTCTGCCACTAATTTCATGGAATACGGTTTGTAAGGTGGATTAAGTGACATCGGCGAGTCTTTTCTTCCATTTTATCCCTCATCTGTGACTTTGATGTTTTGTAGAAGTGTACATTCAGGCCATCTTGTGACAGTCGGAGGTTTAAGGACATCCATTCTCTGCCTGCCTGCCGAACCAACCGGAAGCGCGGATCGATTCCATGACAAGCAAGGGCGGCTAAAAAATCAAAGGAGCGCGTATTAAATGCTAATCCATCAATCCTCCGACAGGATTTCTCAAAAGGAGAGACGAATTTTCATCTTAATTTGACGTCTATCCGCTTAAAAAAAGGATTATTCTTTTGGATATGGGATCTACCTTCAGGGTCCCCACCTGCTGGGCACCGTAATGATGGTGAGTATCCAGAGCTTTGGAGAAGATTCTGTCAGCGTATTTACGTGAATATGTGAATATTTACCTTCATTTGAGGAATATTGTGCTTAAACGTGTTGATAGTTTTTAATTTCTTTACTGAGATCACTCGATGCATGTTTATGAAAACGCGTAATAGGAAAACAACGCATTTGGATGCGTTGTTTTGTTTTTGTTTTTTTTAACCGATATTATTTATATTTGAAAATAACTACAACATCCATCATACCAGTCAATACCTTTTATCATGATTACACACATAAGTAATCATTATAGGATTTATCTAAGAGGCTATCATCTCATTTATAGTGTTAAATTGGCCTGTAGCCCAATTATGGATCGTCAGATAATGCCATACTGCAAATTTTAATTAATTATTAAGCAAACAGTGAACATATCAGCCGTATTGCGACAAATAAAATACAAATATTTGCATCCCCGTCTGGGAGGGAATAGCTCTGAGAGCTACAGGCTCTTTGGTGTGAAATTGTTTTTATTCATAATGTCCTTAGAAAATAGCCAACATCATAATATGTTTTATTATTGCTCGATCAGTCGAAATAGAAAACAAATGGCTGTTTTCTATTTTTGGGAAGCCAATTGCTCCCTATATAGCGGATTAATTTCAAGCAATAGACACACATCTGAGAAGGACACGCCCAGACCCACTCAGACCCATTCAAATTATGATTGCACTTCTCCGCAACCTTTTTAATATCAGAGACCCCCAAACAGACAAACATAGAACCCAAAAATCCTCCTTTAGGCACAATTCTGACCCTATATGCCCATTTTAGGAGATTTAGTTGTGGGAGTTGCTGGTGTGTTTAACTGAATAACACTGTAAGTGACGTGAGGAGATGATAAGATAAGAGAATAATCCTATTAGATGAAATTTTGGACCCTACCTCAAGGTCCACTGGTGGTCCTCGGACCCCAGTTTGAGAACCACTGGTTCAGAGGGGCTGGTGATGGGTGGCGATTAAAAGCCTCATCCTCTGTCGCTCTCTTAAGCCCTGTGCGCCTTTCTTGGATTTCCTTTGCTCTTGGGAGTCGTCGTGGTGCTGATGGTGGATCTGGAGGAAGAAGAGATGATGATGAGTTTATTGTCTGCGGTCAATATGATTTAAAATGTGTCGATTTTCGGAATCTGGGAAATAACACGGAGGCATCATCAACATGGCGACAGCTGCTGCGGCCCCTCGGCTCAAACCGCGACAGTAAAGGTATCGATATGACACCCACCTTCCCTTTGTTTTTTATTTATTATTTGCTTCCTATATGTCTGCAACGTTATAGTAATTCATTAATAAGATAATCGATACAGTAGCCCTATTAAAAAAAATCCACATAGCAGCCCTATAAATACATACAGTAGGTGACTATCAATATAGGAGATGAAAAAATGCTCAAAACTATGACAAGGTCATGAAAAACTCGCTATAAAGCGCAACAGCCACATTATATGTGAGTAATACATTAACATCATTGTATTTGTTGTTATGTCTAATCAATATCTAAAATGTTTTGGTAGGATTGCATTTATTGGGAGTTTTCTTAAGGTTTCCAGTGCTTTCCTTCTTCAGCACCATGGACAGCGACGCTCACCGCCAACCACGTTTTTTTCCCCCTGAAATCTTCAGAATTAAAGAAAGCTAAAATGAGCAGCAACAGTAGGAATGGAGATCTAATTTATGGCATCGTAGTTACAGGCTAACCACTGGGCCATCCTGCCATATATCCAGATAATATGATTTAGAACATGGCAGGGCCCTTGCGTCATGCTTTTAAGTCATCATTTTGAAGCTTATACCTGCTTTGCTTTTTTGTTGTTTTGTTATGGCTGTTTGAAATATTAAGGTAAATTAGTTTCTGAATTCTCCAAAAGGATGCCTTGGATATAATTTCATAGCAACAATATGTGCAACATGTTGAATTCACTAACCAGATTGTTTTGGATATCATGTTTAGTGTGATTTTGCACCAAGATATGTGCTGTAGATATAGAAATGTCCCGTCCCTACTTTATATCAGTCTGCCATGTTGTATTTGACTCAGGGATGCTGGATAGCAAAGCTCAGGGGTGGGTGTGGATGTCAGACTTAAAGAGTCCATAGGGTCTCTTATATACTCACCCCCCCACCCTATACAGACATGCTGCCATCAAATCACTTTTGAGATGTGCCCTGTGGGAGTGGCTACCAAAACAAAAAAAAACAAAAAACAAAAAACAAAAAAACAAAACAAAAAAAAAAAAAANAAAAAAAAAAAAAAACATTTTCACAAGTTATAAAGTTGACTTTTTAGTTACAAGTATAAAGAGTTACTTGTCCACTCATGGATCTGATGTAGCTTTGGGATATAGATCTGATATGGAAATTATATAATCAAAACTCTCCTGGGAAGGGTTTGGAATGCCCAAAAAGTTTTCTTGCTCTGTCCCTGCCTTTTAAAATTAAAAAAGAAATGCGCTTGTAGCAGGGTTAGGCAATCTCTGCTCCTCCATTTCCATGTTAAAAGGAAGAAAAGCCTGATGACTCGGGGAAACATCACTTGAACCCTCACTTGAGATACAGCCAGAGGGGAGGTTTGTGTTTTCTGGGCCAGTACGGTGTCCCAAGAGGACCTAGACACACCTGTCAGACTGCAGAGACGAGAAAACACCAAGAGTACACCGATAATGGCCCACCAGGGTTTTTTAGGACAATCTTGTTTGTATACCTCCCGCTGTTTCCTAAGGGAACATGATGGGCTTCTTCTTTAAAGGGGGAATCTGCTGTTGGTGGAGTTTGGTGCACAAGAGAGAAAATCAATGACTGTTGACTAAATTTCTGAGCTACTCAAACCATTGTGGAAAGAGTCCATTCACATATTTTTCTAATTTGAGGCCATTCTCCAATTAATTAGGCACCACAATTTATTTAATGGCTTTACTGCCTGTAACCCTCCAGCAACTGGTCTCCATAAAGCAGAAAGCAGCCATAAATAGATCCAGACAGACCAATAAATGGGGAAAGATGATTCTCTCTTGTTAGGCAGAGGTGGTGTCTTTTTCCTCATGCTGTCCACCTCGGTTGGCTTTCTGAGACAGAGGGAACACTTTTTTGGAATCTGATCTTCACTCCCAACCTATTTTCTCCTCATTCCCTTCTTGTTCCAGCTCCCTGTCACAGCTGAGCCCCTCGCTGCCCTCTGAAGGAGCAGGATGACAAGATGGCACAGCTGCTTGTACCGCCCGGACCTGACAGCTTCCGCCCCTTCGTCCCCGAGTCGCTGGCCGCCATCGAGAGGCGCATCGCCGAGGAGGAGGCCCGGAGACCACGGGCGGAGCGCCGCAGCGACGATGATGATGAAAATGGGCCCAAGCCCAACACTGACCTGGAGGCGGGGAAATCCCTCCCCTTCATCTATGGGGACATCCCACCAGACCTGGTGTCCACCCCTCTGGAGGACATGGACACATACTACAGCAATCAGAAGGTCTGTTTCCAAATTATCAACCTTAAATATACATTCTAGGCTTTAAACATCAACTGTGTTGGCCTTAAAGGACAATACTGTCAATTTTGCATGTTTGACCCATGTCTATTAAAATTTTTTCTCAAAGCAACTTTACTTAACCGGTTCAGCATGGAGCTAATCGGAAGACGATGTATGTCTCCACCAGGAAATACAGATCCAGGAGATGATGGCTTTTACAGAGAAATTTAAAACCTGAATATTTGATTTTGAATGAGGGATTTGGCAAAATAAGAGGAAAACTAAAATACATGTTTATGTTTTGGGAAATGGTTTGAAGTTATTGGCCTTAAACATGCAAAATCACCGGTTTATCCTTTAAAACCTCATTAGCACACATAATTACAATCCTGGGTTTGCTTTCAGTCATGGCATGTCTCAAGCTTTGAGACTGATAGGTGCAAGGTCTGTATTTTCTAGTTCAAAGCTTTCTAGCCCTTGAAAGCTTGAAGTTAATTGCCCGGTGCTTTCAGCAAACTATTTTAAGGAAACACAAAGACAAATGTGGCAATTTCCTCCCACAAAAGACAAATATCTGGTGAAGAAAGATAGGAACAAAGTAGAATCAAAAGGGATGTGGTGATTGGTTTTCCGCAGCTCTGGTCATTGATGTGCTTTTCACGTGCTTCCTAGACTTCATGGGTGCCAGCTCTTTCATTCTTGTAGCTTAGAAACCAAATCCAAAATGAGGGAGATCTACAAGAAAAATCTGAAATCTAACTGCTTTGCTCAATGCCTTCACATTCCTTCAAATATAATCAGCCTGTTCATCAACAAAACATGCGTCATGTACAACATTTTGACAACTGAGTGACTCATGTCTCCATCAACTGCTCTTTATTGAAGTGGCTCATTCAACGTTTGGTATTTCTGTGGGCAAGATGCAAAACCGTTTCAACAATAACGTGCTAAGCTTAGTCAACACCTTTCAAGCATTGGCCAACAGAGGGGCTAAGTGCTTTTCTGAGTTGATTTGCCTTCCAGGACTCATTATTCTATTACATCACTCTTAATTATAACTACAGGCCTGCAGGTGCTGGGCAGAGAATCCAGCTTAAGCCTAACATTCTCCTGTCCCTTTCTGTTTCTCTTTCAGACCTTCATAGTATTGAATCGCGGGAAGGCAATCTTCCGTTTCAACGCCACTCCTGCCTTGTACATCTTAAGCCCCTTCAACCCTCTAAGGAGGATAGCTATTAGAGTTTTAGTCCACTCATATCCTTTCAGAGCTTGCCACGGACTCGGCTTGATTTGGATTAAAGCTTTTATCAGACGAAAGTAGGATTTAAATGTGCTGATGATGAAGATTGAATGTCGTGATTGGTTTTGACTTCCTGTCTTAGATCGCGGGCGCTTGAAAAATACAAATTTTCATTTATGTCCCTTGACTTTGGCTTTCCTGTCTACGATGTTCAGCATGCTGATCATGTTCACCATCCTGACCAACTGTAGTTTCATGACCCTCAGTAATCCCCCGGAATGGGCCAAGAATGTAGAGTAAGTCTTCAGCTGTCCGTTCAGTCTCATTTCTGTCTCTGATTTGTTTGGTTTGATTACACCCTCCCTCTCCTTGTTTATCAGGTACACATTCACAGGGATTTACACCTTTGAGTCCCTTATTAAGATCCTGGCCAGGGGCTTCTGCGTAGGGAAGTTCACTTTCCTCCGGGATCCTTGGAACTGGCTGGATTTCAGTGTTATCCTCATGGCGTAAGTATTATGACAACCATTGTTAGGATCATCTTAATATGAGCTGGTGTAGATTAAGAAGCCACATGCTTTTATTACTAATCAGCCCGGTAGCTTATTAACTCCCAGTTAATGTGACAGAAGGAATAGAGAGAACGGATGTGATAATGTGGAGATTTCTGGAGCTTCTGGTTCTATTTTTAAGGCATGGCCAAAAATCTCATCTGTTGTAATGGATGTGAGCCCCCAAACCATAGTCTATCTTGGCCCACATTTGTCACATGCCTGACTGACTTTCTCTACTGGTCTTGAAACACTCCATAAAGCCCTCAGCATTATGTTACGCAGCCTATATTAGTGTTTGTGTTATCGTAATATTTGCAGATATTTAGTCTGATAACGTGCAGGATTACTGGCATGTCAGATAACATAAAAGGGTTGTAATCTTGTTTTGTCAAACTGTCAGAGAAATTCCCGTAATTTATGATGCTTTTGTTTGAGGTTCCTTATTTTGTATCTGTGTGTGTGTGTGTGCATGTGTGATGAGTTTATGCTTGTGTGTAGTAACTGTGCATTTGATCCTGCAGGTATATAACAGAGTTTGTAAACCTAGGCAATGTTTCAGCTCTGCGCACGTTCAGAGTATTGCGAGCTTTGAAAACTATCTCAGTAATACCAGGTAAGGCCGCCTGCGCCTGCTGCCAGCACTCCTGCCATTTGTCCTCCGTGTGTGACCATTTGCCGTTCCTTCCTCTCCCCTCCCCTTCCCGTGACCCTCCTTTTGTCTCATCATGCCATGTGTGCGGACGTGCGTGCGCGATTTGTGTGCGTGTGTATGCATGTTGCCCCCCACCTTTTCCGAAATTCCCCCTCTATCAAACNCCCCCCCCTCCTCCCCATCCCTTCCCTTACAGATATGTCACAGAGTTTGTGGACCTGGGCAATGTCTCAGCACTGCGAACCTTCAGGGTTCTGCGAGCCCTGAAAACTATATCAGTCATCCCAGGTGAGAGAGCCATCAAGGCCCATACGGTCAAAGAGCGAATGAAATGCTAAAAGCTAACAGCTGGCGTTTCGCTAACATCCAAGCACCTCCCTTCTCAGCTCATCTCACTGTAGCTAAGCTTGACGATGCCCGTTGCTGTCCCTCATGCTGCCTTTGTCTCAAGGCCAATAAAAGCTGGAATCTGGCTCCAATCTGGACAGATTGACCGGATTCTTAGCTTTTAGACACATCCTTTAAGGCAGAATTCTTTTTGGTTCAACTCTATTCTTGCCTTGGGAATTTTACAAGTAGATTTTGTGCACTATTTGTTTGTTTTTTTCCTTTTTTGCATGAGACATTGCAAAAGCCGATTTTCTGGTGGCAAGCACTTGTGCGTTTAGGGTTCCTCCTTTCCTTGTTTTCCTGTGCATGTCATGTTCAATGTTGTGTGTTTTTCAGAAATTGTGATATGGTGAGTGGTGGTTGGGTCATGGCAACATGAACACTAACAACATTCATCACACAAACGACTGAGACCATCCAGGAAGACTTATCATTGGCTCTGTATATAAAGATGATCATCTGGAATCCCACAAAATCATATTTTGACCCCCACAACATCACAACACTATAGATTATTATTTCATAAAAAGACTCATGCACACACACTTAAAAAAGCTTTCACCAATGATCATTTCCCCAGAGACCCGTACCATAACACTGTAACAATGGGCATGAGGAACACAACTTTCCTTAGCATTTATCCATGATTAGCAATGATCTGTGACAGTCTGGTTCCTGTATGACCACAGAAAAGACATCATTCATACAGGAACCCCTACTGCAGATCCCATTGGCTGCTTGCTCCTGTAGCTCTTATTAGCAGCTTCTTCTCTAGACAAGCTTGTGGCTATAATTAGCAGGCAGTAATCAGTCTACGATGTTCCCCATCCCACCCCCTCCCCCTTCCCTTTCTCCTATTTAGGCTTGAAGACCATCGTTGGTGCATTGATCCAGTCGGTGAAAAAGCTGTCGGACGTGATGATCCTCACTGTCTTCTGCCTCAGCGTCTTCGCTCTCATCGGCCTGCAGCTCTTCATGGGCAACCTGAGGCAGAAGTGCGTGCGCATACCAATGGGCAGAAATGAAACCAACAGCACCAACGCCACCGCAGACGACGGGCTTCTTTTCAACAACACTTTGTTGGACATCAATACCACTTTTGTGCAGAACATCACAGAACCGCCCTTCGACTGGAGGGAGTACATAAATGATGACAGTAAGTTGAGTGAAGCGGCAGAAAGCAAATCCATCCAGTGCTGTTTTATGTCTGCTGGGGACACGGGGTTAACAGGGGTCAAGTTAGCATCCATCCCAGGCGGCCTGAGTCATATACTGGCTACATCATATGCAGAGAGGGTGGTGGTGGTGGTGGGGGTCTGCACGCTGGCCTCTTGCCATGATAAGGAGTGACAGCGTTGGCTGCAAGCAGCGGCTGCACTCTACCAAGCGCCAGTGGGAGAATACAGCAAATGTGGCGGATAATCGCCACAACAATAAACCCTCCATTTTCACCCCCTCGCATCCCCTGCATCATTCTCCCATAGCCCATCTGTGTGGCAGGAGCCGACTGAAGTGCTAGAAGAGTGTGAGTCACTGACCGCCAGCAGGATATCAGAGAAGACGTGCACTGGCTGCACAACGAGCTGATGTGAGCGAGACAGGAAGGAAGACAGAGAGTGAGAGCAAGAGAGAGAGAGAAAGAAAGCTGATTAAAGGACCATACCACCCACTTTGCATGTTTGAGCCTAATATATTCAATTTTCATACACATAAGGTTACTAACAATCATTTCCCAAAGCATACTACTATAACAGTGAGTTAAAAAAAAAATCTTTTTTTTCTTTATTTTCTTTTTTCCTCCTTTTCTTCTTTTTTCACATCCAAATATGAAAAAAGAGGAAAAAAGAGAGAAAAAAAGAAAAAGAGGAAAAAAAATTCCTATCTTCCAGACTGCCATTGGTTTCAATTCATTCTGGTACGCTATTAAATTCAACTTGTTGATACTTGAAATGTTCTTGGGATAGGTAATCCATCATCGTGAACAAGACGTGTATTCAGATTTTTTTGAAGTTTCGTAATTTTAGTGTTTAAGTGCAATAAAAAGCGTGGAGTGAATGTATGCTTCTACCAGGTAATATAGTCCCAAAAGAAGACCTGTGTTTATCGAAAAATTAAAACAACCATGACTTCATAATTTGGCATTATTATTAGCAGGTGAAACATAGATTTTTAAGGTGGGTGTATCACTTGAATAGTTGATTTTGAAAGATTAAGAGATTTTGCAAAATATCAGGAAAGCTGAAATACGGTTTTATCCTTTGGGAAATGACTGTCAGTAACGTAACGTATGAAAATAGAATATATTAGGCTCAAACATGCAAAATGGCTGGTATGGTCCTTTAAGATGGCATCTTTGCCCTTAATTATTAAAAAGATATGATCAGGAGGAGTTGGTTGTACTTTTGTGACGGTAACACACACACACAGCGCTTCACTGTGCATCTTAAAGTCATGAGCTGATGCCTTCCTGAATGCTGCACCAGACAATAAGCGAGAAAATGGATGACTAATGTTAATGGATGTTTGTGAGCAACAGACTGATATTTCTAAAGCAAGAAGCAAAGTTCTCTCTCTCTCCCTCCCTCTCTCTCCCTCTCCCNGTTTGATTGTCTCTCTGTCTCCCCTCTCTCTAGATAATTACTATTACCTCCCCGGTCGCAGGGATGCTCTGCTCTGTGGGAATGGCAGTGGTGCTGGGTAAGACTTGACATGTTTTATTTATATAGCCAATTAGATGCACCACAAAAAGCCAAGCATACACAATTAGTGCCTGCGCTTGCCACCGCAGCGAGGCGTTACAGGAATCCAGACAGCTGGTTAACTTTAGACATCATCGGTGTGTTGTTTCATGTAAAGCATTTTGGCAAATGATTGAAGCTGAAATGGGAATGCCCTCCTGTTGTGACAGGCTGTGCCCAGAGGGTTTCATTTGTGTCAAAGCCGGCCGGAATCCAGACTACGGCTACACCAGCTTTGACACCTTCAGCTGGGCTTTCCTCTCCCTGTTTCGACTCATGACCCAGGATTTTTGGGAAAACCTCTACCAGCAGGTTGGTGGAACATAGGGTGCATCAGTTTTATAGATACAGTAAAACACAGCGAAACAGGGTAGGAACCTTTTCAGAAAACATATACCCTACCTTCATCTGTGACTTAGCTAATAAAACAGAGCATTGTATTGTTAAAAGAATAAAATGAGACCAAACCAAACAAAGGATTAGCTTTTAAAAGGTTGATTCTCAGATCAAAACTTGTTTTCTTTGTACCGAGCTCAGTTTTCTGTGACATTTAAGTCAACCAGCATTAGACTGACCTCAGAAGTAGCATCATCTGTGGATCCCATTGTTTCGGCGCTTTTTGTCATCCACGCTCCTTCTTCCCTCCTCTCTCTGATCTGTCTTGGATTCTCTAGACGTTGCGCGCAGCAGGGAAGCCCTACATGATCTTCTTCGTGCTGGTGATCTTCCTGGGCTCCTTCTACCTGGTCAATCTGATCCTGGCTGTGGTGGCCATGGCCTATGACGAGCAGAACCAGGCCACCATTGAGGAGGCGCAGCAGAAGGAGGAGGAGTTCCAGGCCATGCTTGAGCAGCTGAAGAGACAGCAGGAGGAGGCACAGGCAGGACATTATTCTTTAACTCTCTGACTGTCTGCTGTTATCTTTTTAGGACTGTAATTAGCTTTTTACAAACAAAATAAGTGTCATTATTGCCTCGACACAGCTTTTTAAAAAGTTTCACGCAATGTCAGATGGTTTATGGAAAGAGAAAATTGAATTATTGCTTATCCTCTTTACTAAATGACAAACTTCCCTGTATGACACAAAATTTGAAGATCTTTGACGCCTTTTACGTACATTATTATTTAGCACACTTGTCCATGGAGGAGTGGGTGGGTGAAGCTGTTTGGAGAGACTCTGTTTGATTCTCAGGCTTAGATTGGTGAGCCAGCAGCCAAAAGCAATGTTGCCTTCGGCAACCGAGGGATGCACCGTCCCGGATGACTGACAGCCCTCAAGAGACAGGAGTCCTTGGTCAACCTGGAGACAGAAAAGGTTGCATATAGAGAATATGAGGAGGTGAAAGAGACAGTGTTGGTTTTTTGAGATGTTGATCAGCTATAGGAGGCCAATTATGATGACACATTATCGACAATTTTTATCACATCCAATATGAAATCCTTAATAACAGCGTGTGATAACAGCCTCAACTGACGTGAATGCGTGCAGATTTATGTCCTGAATAAGGGGTGTGATTCATTTTGTCTTTACTAAAAAAAAAAAATTTCTCTTGCTCTCTCCACCTACAATACAACACAGCACAATGCACTATTATACAACTTTAATTATCCAGCAAGGGACTATTAATAAATGTGATAAAACATATTCAAAACCATTTCAAGCCCTGGTTACCATTTTATTTAAACTCAGAAGTGAATAGTAAATATTGTTAATTGGAGCCAAGCAGCTAATCTTCTTCATTCCCCCTTATTCTGTCTTTAAAGGGCTATTCTGCTACATTCAACACTCTCTTATCAGGCTTGTGCACGTGTTTGATTGTTCTGTTATCACCATGACAGAATAATTGATGATTTGATGTAGGGTTACCCTCTTAAATCTTTTGTCAATCTGTAATTTGTGTTGTTTGGGTTGAGGACAGAGTACACATCTATATTTAGAAATAATTTTGCTAATCTTATTTATACAGTATGGACATTTGGAACTGTATATTATGCTTTGTCATTCCCTAGTGTTGTGTTTCAGCTTGTTATATGAAACCAATTGTTACCTAACTCAACATCTGAGTATTTTTTCTTCTTCTTCCACAAGTATCATAAATGCAAATATTCAGAAATGTTTTCGTTTGGGTTTCTATGAAAACATTCTGGCCTCCATTTTTAGAAAGTGTCTCATTTGGCTCTTCGTGCTGCTGCTGCTCTCGGCTGCCAGGCTCTCTCCTCCGCTCTAGTCCACGAGAGCCTCTGAGACAGGCGCTGGTTGCCATGACAACTGTCTTTGTGCTCTGATTGGCTGGCAGGTTGCCGCGGCAGCAGCCACGGAGAGTGGAGAGTACAGCGGGAGAGGGGGCCCCACCTCTGAGTCCTCCTCGGGGATGTCTAAGCTCAGCTCCAAAAGTGCCAAGGAGCGACGCAACAGGCGGAAGAAGAGGAAGCAGCGGGAGGAGGAGGAGGAGAGGGGGGGCCGTGATAAGTTCCACAAATCCGAGTCTGAGGANCAGCGGGAGGAGGAGGAGGAGAGGGGGGGCCGTGATAAGTTCCACAAATCCGAGTCTGAGGACAGCATCAAGAGATCCAACTTCCGTTTCTCCATTGATGCCAACCGACTCTCCTATGAGAAGAGATGCTCCTCACCCAACCAGGTAAATACTTAATTAACCTGAATTTTAATAAAACCGGCAATAAAATAGAGATCCATCCCTCATGAAAGCCGCTTTACAGATACTGTGGTCAGATATTATCACATCTTTGACAGTGTATTTTCCCATCTCTGACATTTCCACCATTCTTCCTTTTCCTGCTTGCCATCATCCCACCATTTTCTCTGTTTCTATCTCTCTTTCCTGTATTTTTATTTCTTCCTGTACCATCTAAGAACCTTCCCTCATTTCTCAGGACCACCCAACACCAAATGTGGCATTTTGGTGTCTTGTACCCTTCCAGTTTTCCTCAAGTAATCCAGCGCTCTGCCTCCCTCAACCCTCTAACCCTATTTTCCCTTTTTCTATCTCTCTTTCTCTCTCTTTCAGTCTCTCCTCAGCATCCGAGGATCCCTCTTTTCTCCACGGAGAAACAGCCGTGCCAGTCTGTTCAGCTTCCGCGGCCGGGCACGTGACATGGGGTCCGAAAACGACTTTGCGGACGATGAGCACAGCACCTTTGAGGAGAGCGATAGCCGACGCGGCTCACTGTTCGTGCCGCGCCGCCTCGAGCGCCGCTGCAGTGCCATTAGCCAGACGAGCCTTGGAGTGCCACGGGTCATGCTGCCCGCCAACGGCAAGATGCACTGCACCGTGGACTGCAACGGCGTGGTTTCTCTGGTCGGTGGAACTTCTGTAACAACTTCTCCTGTAGGTCTCCTGCTGCCTGAGGTGACTTAATTGTTTCATGATGTATTCACCATTGAGCTCCTTCAAGTATATACCCAGTAAATGTACCATTTGTTTCCTGTTTCTCACATATTTCCCTTTCTGAAAAATGTTGGTAGTGTATTTTGGCCTGAATAGGTTTCTTTTCCCAGGGCACAACTACAGATACAGAGCTGAAGAAACGCCGTTCAGGTTACCACCAACCCTCCATGGATTACTTAGATGAACCAAGGGCCAGGCAAAGAGCCATGAGTGTTGCCAGTATCCTCACCAACACCATGGAAGGTCAGGGTCAGGATATCGATCAATCATTGGACCAAAATAAACCCAACTTCATCCAGGCATAACCAAATGTTAATCAATATTCCCTTACCAGAGCTTGAAGAGTCAAGACAGAAATGCCCCCCCTGCTGGTATAGATTTGCCAATGCCTGTCTGATCTGGGATTGCTGTCCCGCTTGGCTGAGGATCAAGGAGATTGTCAGTATGATCGTTATGGACCCATTTCTGGATCTGGCCATTACAATTTGCATTGTCCTCAACACCCTTTTCATGGCCATGGAGCACTATCCCATGACGAAAGAATTTGATGACGTCCTCTCAGTTGGAAACCTGGCAAGTATTGTGTAATGTGAGTGGATGCGACAAGAAAAATGGAATTCTAAAGTCTCATGATATAACTATTTTTTTGTTTCTTGTCATTAGGTGTTTACAGGCATCTTCACAGCAGAGATGTGCTTTAAGATAATTGCCCTGGATCCCTATTACTACTTTCAGGAGGGCTGGAACATTTTCGATGGCATCATTGTCAGTCTGAGTCTGATGGAGCTTGGTCTGGCAAATGTAGAAGGCCTTTCTGTGCTCAGGTCATTCAGATTGGTAAGTGTGCAGGCTAAATTGCTAAAATATATGATGACATGACTTGTTCCCTCTTAAGATGTCAGACGTTAAGATGTACCTGTACCTCTTGGGTCATCAGTGGCTTTCTTAACATTCATTTTTATTAATGGTGAAGTAATGGCTGAAAGATCTCACCAATCAGTACTGCCACCTTTTTTCCAACCTCAATGAGTCCCGTTAAGAGAATGACACAATCCGTTTTGATTATTTTCCCCAAACAGCTGAGGGTTTTCAAACTGGCTAAATCATGGCCCACTTTGAACATGCTGATCAAGATCATCGGTAACTCAGTTGGTGCTCTGGGGAACTTGACTCTGGTCTTGGCCATCATCGTCTTCATCTTCGCCGTGGTGGGCATGCAGCTGTTTGGCAAGAGCTACAAGGAATGCGTATGTAAGATTTCTAACGATTGCGAGTTGCCGCGCTGGCACATGCACGATTTCTTCCACTCCTTCCTCATCGTGTTCCGGGTTCTATGCGGAGAGTGGATTGAGACCATGTGGGACTGCATGGAAGTAGCGGGACAGACCATGTGTCTCATTGTCTTCATGATGGTCATGGTCATTGGAAACCTGGTGGTATGGTTGTTTCTCTTTATTTTATTTGCATAGTTTGGATAACACTGTTAGGGTTCTAATAAGAGTTCCATTACATTCTGGAAGTTAAATGGTTTTTTTTGTTTTTTGTGGATCGAATCAAGCTGAATTCACCTGACACTCCTCCTTCCTCAGGTTCTGAACTTGTTCCTGGCTCTTCTTCTGAGCTCATTCAGTGCCGACAACCTGGCAGCAACTGATGACGACAGCGAGATGAACAACCTCCAGATTGCTGTGAGCCGGATCCATCAGGGCGTCTCTTTTGTGAAGTCCATAATGAGGCAGTTCCTCCAGAACCTCTGCTTTGGCACGAGCAGTAAGGGCTCTGGTCTGGCTGAGGAGATCAAACCGCTGGATGAACTGCACAGTAACGGCAAGGGCAACTGCATCTCCAATCATACTTCAGTGGAGATCACCAAAGACCCTGGTGGGGTGTACCTGAAGGAGGGCAACGGTCGGCCAGGGGGAGGGCTGGTGGTTGGGGTCGGGGTCGGAGGGGACACGACACCAAAGTACCCCATGGAGGAGTGTGACTACATGTCATTCATTCACAACCCCACCCTGACGGTAACAGTACCCATTGCTGTGGGCGAGTCAGATTTTGAGAACCTTAACACAGAAGATTTCAGCAGTGACTCATCGGATGTGGAAGGTAGCAAAGAGGTAAGATGTCTGACTTCTCATGCTATGCTACTGAGGGAATCTTCTGGAGTTTTATCACGAAGACATGACAATTAGTTGACTTTGCCTTTGAAATATGCTCTGATTCCATTTTTAGATGTACATATTAGCCAGTATGTCAGTAAGTGCATGCAGTGTTGCATCATAGTATTCAGTGATAGTGCAAAATGTAATAATTCACCACTGCCATATTATGCAAAGATAGAAAAATGATAATAATTGCCTATTCTTTAAGAGCAAATGCCAGGTTTGCTGTTAAGTGTTGCCAGGCTGACAGCATTGGGAATGTTACTCCCTGGTGGTGTCAACCTGCCACTGTGGGTGTGGTGCCAGTCCCCTCTGATTCAAAACAACCCAGGTTTCTATTTCTAGCCATTGCACCACATGCTCCAAATACAGATCAGGCAGTGCTTTTTCGCATCACCACTGGTCTTCACACCCTGTATCCAGGGAGGGTGACAATTTTTTGATAGTAAAGCATGAAATTTTAACATCTTTTGTCTGTTTGCTCAAATATGAGTTACATAATGATTATTTGGTATGTGCTGTGGATGCTTGTGTGTTTCTGCCATGAGTGTCATTTTGAGGGTATCTAACTTGAAGTTTCTTGGTGCACAGGTACCTTGTGAGGTACTTTGAGGCACCTCACATGGTGCCTGGTTGACCAATAAAAGCACATGTTCAGTTTAGCTTTTATGGTGGCTTTTAGTGTGTATGACTTACTTTGTTTAACCCCCCGTTTGTTATTGCAGCTGTGTCACAGACGCTCTCAAGGTTTTCAGTGAGAGGAGAATTGTAAGACCACTTTATTGTACCATAGCACTAACCATGAGGACTGCCTATGCCATTTACAGACAAACAACATGTTTTTGGATTGTCCATTTTCGTTCTTTGCCTGATCTGCCCTCCGTCCCCCGCCCCACCCCCTTTGCTTTACACCCTTCTCCCTATACAGCAGCACACTCNGCCCTCCGTCCCCCGCCCCACCCCCTTTGCTTTACACCCTTCTCCCTATACAGCAGCACACTCGATGCTGTAATCTTTGAGTTTTCCCTTTACCCCTCCCCCTTCATAATTTATTGTCAAACATCAGGCTGTTTTGCAGTTACAAACCATTAGGAATGAGCGACGCCACCTTTTCCATTGATAGACGACCTCATCTAACATGTTCTTTGCTTTTGATCTCATTGCTTGGTTTTTTGGATTGGTTTTTTGGGACTTGATTGGCATCCAACACACTCAAGAGCTTGAGAATGAAGGAAGAGAGGAGGAGGAGGAGGTGGAGGTGAATGAGGAAAAAGAGATGGAATGGAGGAATGAATTTTGCTACAACTTGACAAAATTCATTTGTCTTGCTCACAGCCCATGCGTACACGCATCACATAGTACATAACTGTTTTCTGTGATACTTGAGTAACAGTGGAATTATGAAAGGAAAGGGGATATTTTAAAACATGAATGAATCAGCACCGATTTTTGCAGGGTGGCAAAACAGATAACACATGGTAATTTGTTAAATCCAATTTATTTATCGTGATGCACAAATTAAGGGTAATTTCCAATAATTGCAAGATATTATACGTGTCGGCCTCCCCATGTTCTTTCATGCCTGTGTTATCCACCTTGGTTCTACTGCAACTGTCTTGCCATCTGAGTTATAACTTGCAACAAAATATCATAAATATTTGATATGTTAAAAGGACTGACCTGACATGGTCCTGATCCAGAAAAAGGTAAAAACAGGGCTCATGCTGAGGAAGAAAAAGACAGCAGAAAAAAAGGGAATCAGACTTCCAGAAAATGATGCACTTGTGAGCAGCATGCTTCCATCATTCCCATGCCGTATTAGCTGGGTCCCACGGAAATCAGGGCTGCTGCATTGTCTAGGATGACATGTTCCTGTACTTCACACTTCAGGCAGATCAGACATGAGGTCATGTAACACCATGTTTGCCCATTAAAAACAGACAGGTTCAAAACATCACAATGTTTGATTTTATGCTGATGATGTTGTTACATATATAACTAAAAAAAAAAAAAGAAAGATCATTTTAGGATTTGTGAGGAGTTCTGAGTGTTGCCAGGGTGCAAAATTCAGACTTAGCAGGTAGTCAGGGTAACATGAACTTGATCACAAGCAACACTTAGCCCAACCAGTGTGTTTTGTGTATCTATCGCTGAGAAGAATGATGAGAATCATTGAGTACCACCCAAAGTCCTGTATGTTTACTGGGTATGCATGGGTGCTAATTTGACATGTTTCACACATGGAAACAAAACCGCTCGACCACATGCTGTCTTATAAACAGTGCACAGTACTGGTTTTTGCTGGTAAGCTAATGTGGTTTTCCGTCTACTTCAACACAAACAGAAGAAGCTTGTACACTGCTTTCAAGGAATGGAAATAATGTGTTTTCATGTCATTGAGAAAAATGTTCGGCAGCTTTATGGAGGGTGGATTATAGGTTTGTGGGTGGCGAAATTATTGCTTCTAAAAGAAATTTTGAAAATGGGGTCAATTATAGTCAAATTGATTTTGGGTCATTTTTTCTGCGGACATGAAAATACTTCAGCACACGTTCTGCTTGGTACGATTTCAGGCTTGGATTGATAATGCACTGGAATACTGCATGCACTCTTCCTCCGAAGAGGTCACATCAAATGTACCCACAGTGCATTTCAGTAACGGCAACCTCCCCGTGCCATGTTTGCCACCTAATCTGATTTGAGGCACCATAGAACATACTATCAAAGCCTGTAGGTACATTTGATCGATACTGCATGTGATGATGATGAATGATGATTATTTTAAAGAGCCCAACTCTGTGAGCTATTATAGTGCCAAGTCTCCAGACTAAGGTATACAGCTATGGCACTTGAGTAGATGTGAGTGGAGAATCATGATAATAAACAGCTCAGAAGGTTGGCTCCTGTAACCACTGAAGCTCTGAGGTTTCTGGCTTTTTTAGTATAGCTTTGTACTTTCATTTTCCCCTTCCATGCAGAAGCTCGATGTAGAACCTCAGCATCTCAGCTCTTCGGAGGGAAGCACAGTGGATATTCGCCCCCCAGGAGATGGGGGCGATTCAGTGGAGATGGAGCCAGAGGAGTCGCTGGACCCTGAGGCCTGCTTCACTGAGGGTAATAGGGGAATGAGAGGGTGATAGGCAGGGAGAATGATGTTCAGGAATGGGCAGCCTGCTATATTCAACTTTGAATGACAGTGAATAGAAATGCTCAGCTAGACAGAAATATAAGTCGTTTGTGGGATTCCTGGACATACAGTGCATCCATCGCAAATATGAACTAGCAAATGCCTTTTCAGCTCTTCATGAGGGTTAGGTGAGGAGACAGGAATTGCTGAATAAAATACGTTTCGATTCCTAGATTGGAAAGATTATAAATTGACTCAGAGCACTAAGATAATAAATGCAAACAGAATTTGTAGCGAGAATGACCTTGATGCTAAAGAAGTGCGTAATAAAAGCTGCAGGACGATTGTATGAAATCAACTTAGTCAACACAGACTCTGGGTTTCTATTCACTCCTGTCTTCCTGTCCTCATGTCTTTCCGGTTCGGGTTCCTCTCGCCTCACTTTTCCTTGTGCCTTCAGGCTGTGTGCGCAGGTTCCAGTGCTGTCAGGTCAATGAGGAGGACGGCAAGTACAAGAGCTGGTGGACACTCAGGAAAACCTGCTTTATCATAGTGGAACACAACTGGTTTGAATCCTTCATCATATTTATGATCCTCCTCAGCAGCGGAGCATTGGTGAGCGTGTCTCTGTCCCTGAATTCCTTTAACTTCTGATTTTGTTTGCATGGTTTCATGATTCCTCGATCAATATTTTCACAATTTTTTTCCATTTCTTTTTGCACTCTGCGCAGGCATTCGAGGACATTTACATAGAGCAGAGGAGAACCATCAAAACGGTGCTCGAGTACGCTGACAAGGTCTTCACTTACATCTTCATCCTGGAAATGCTGTTGAAATGGGTCGCTTATGGGTTTGTCAAGTACTTCACCAACGCCTGGTGTTGGCTCGACTTTCTCATTGTAGACGTATGTATTCCAGTTAGGATAAAATCAAAGATTAGCGCTGCCCAAAGCAACCTTTTCTCTTTCTCACCTTTTCCTTTTTTGTCTCAATAATGATCTTCTCGCAGGTGTCTCTGGTGAGCCTTATAGCCAACGCTCTGGGCTACTCTGAGCTCACTGCTATCAAATCTCTGAGAACACTGCGAGCCCTGCGGCCCCTGAGGGCCCTCTCACGGTTTGAGGGCATGAGGGTAAGGACATTTGTGAAAACAGCTACACAAAACCACTTGGATTGGTATTAAAGGACCATACCACCCATTTTGCATGTTTGAGCCTAATATATTCAATTTTCATAGACAAGGTTACTCACAATCATTTCATAAAGCATACTACTGGAACGGTGAGTTAAAAAATTTTTTTCCTACCTTCCAGACTGCCATTGGTTTCAGTTCATTCTGCTATTAAAATCAACTTGTTGATACTTGAAACATTCTTGGGATAGGTAATCCATCATCATGAACAACATGTATATTCAGGATTTTTCGAAGTTTTGTAATTTTCGTGTTTAGGCGCAATAAAAAGCGCGGAGTGAATGCATGCCTCCACGGGGGAATAGTCCTGAAAGAAGACCTGTGTTTATTGAAAAATTGTAATCATGACTTCATAATTTTGCATAACTATTAGCAGGCGAAACATCGTTTTTTAAGATGGGTGTATCGCTTGAATATTTGATTTTGAAAGACTAAGAGATTTTGCAAAATATCAGGAAAGCTGAAATACGGTTTTATCCATTGGGAAATGATTGTCAGTCACCTAACATGTATGAAAATTGAATATATTAGGCTCAAAAGCAAAATGGGTGGCATGGCCCTTTCAGTGGGAACACTGAAAAAAACATACTCCTGCTGTTCCATAGTTTACATCATAAACTTTTTCTAGGCTTTAAAGATTTAGCTTAAAAATGTTTTTTGGACTATATAAGGACCATTTCCAGCTGCTTTCAGCTTGCCAATGTATTTTTTTTTTTTTTTTTNTTTTTTTTTTTTTTTTTTATAAAACACATTTTTCTGATTCTTTTATTTTGATTTATATATCTCGAAAGCTAGAGAGTTTCTGTGTCCTCTCTTCCTTCACTGTAGGAAAAATGCCACAGTATAATTTGTGTTTCCATTTTAAGAGCGTTAAATTGTTCTTGGGTAACTTTTGATGTCAGTTATGGCATCTCGCTGCAGAAAATAAGTTTTCAATTGCTTTTAGAATGGTAGGGGGTCTGAGTAAGAGAATGCATGCTTAAAAGCTTTGTAGATTTAGCTTTTCTTTGCATTTCAGCACTGTACTTCTTCTATCTGCATGACTTTCTTCACATTGTGTCAATGGGTTACGTACTGTATATACTGCTGTTCTCAGGCATTGTTTTCTGACGTTGCTTGTGTGGTGCCTTTGACCTGTAATTTGTTTCTTTGTTGTGTGTCTTTTTTCATTTACAGTCAAACAAAATGTTGTGACTTCATCCTGCCTCTCTAAGGTTTTTTTTCTGTTTTTTGCTTTTTTACCTACCAAATGTTAACTTTTTCACCTCTCCACCTTCTTCTTTCCAACTTTCATGTTGTTAAATTCTCTTTGTAGATATGGTGTTAGGAACTTTATGTGCACAGAAAGTTACATGCTAAATATATCTTTGCATAAATACAGTCAATTATTTGAGTCCAAATCTGTTCTGTTGACCATAGTGCCACCTTTACATTTTTGGTTAAACAGCTCAATCAAATCTGGTGCCCAAATGTCCTAGTCAACAGTTAAGTGATTAGATGATTATAATGGCCACTTATCCAAAAAAAAAAAAAAAANAAAAAAAAAAAAAAAAGGCCAAGCAGAGATCTGTGGTTGACAAACAGGAGCACGCTAAGTTCGTTTCTGTGTTATTCAACCTCTAGGTGGTGGTCAATGCTCTTCTGGGGGCCATCCCCTCCATCATGAATGTGCTGCTGGTCTGCCTCATCTTCTGGCTCATCTTCAGCATCATGGGGGTCAACCTCTTCGCTGGGAAGTACTACCACTGTGTCAACACCACCAATGATGAAACGCTGCCCCTTAACGTCGTCAACAACAAGTCCGACTGCCTGGCATTGGTCAACGACAGCACCCGCTGGAAGAACGTCAAAATCAACTTCGATAACGTCGGGGCTGGATATCTGGCTCTGTTGCAAGTGGTAAGTTAAGTCGCCGTCAGGGATGTATGTCTTCATCTTAGTCATGATGAGATAAAGCGTTTTTGTTCCATATGCATCTTGCACAAAGTACAGTGTTTATGAGTCATTAATTAAATCTATCAAAGCTGGACTAAAATAGCTCTCCGCGCCCATTTATGAATGCCAAGCAGTGGTGCTTGACTGCTGAGAAAATCACATGAAGGTTGTCATTTGACCCCCTACCACCTCCCCCACCATCTCTGGAGACTTAAGGAGTCTTTTCTCATCTGCTCCTAGGCAACATTTAAGGGGTGGATGGACATCATGTACGCAGCCGTGGACTCTCGTGGTGTAAGTATCTCTCTGCTTATAGGATCAAACGGTGATTTTACATGTGTAACCCCAACTAATACTTCTGCATTCATGTTACGTTACTGACAACCATTTTCCAAAACTAAAACCCATATTTTCGTTTCCCTGGTAAGTTCCCAAATCCCCTAATCTTTCAAAATCAAATATTTAGTTGATACACCCACCATAAAATTCAACATTTTGCCTGCCAACATCTACATCCGAGTGTAAAAGGCAAGGTTGTTTTTAATTTCTTGGTAAAAGCTGTCTTCTCCTGGGACTATGTTCCCTGGTGGAGATGCACATTTAATTCGGTGCCTGGATAAAGAAAGCTGCTTTAATAAAAACGAGTAGAAGTTATTATTGCTGTGATGGATTGCTTATCTCAAGCATATTTTAAGTCTTTACAAGTTGATTTTTATAGCAAACTGGAATAACTGAAATCTACCCAGTAGTATGTTTTGGGAAAATGGTTGTCAGTAATGTGTAAATATGGAGCTCAAACATGCAAAAAAAAAAAAAANAAAAAAAAAAAAAAAGAAACACCGGTATGGTCCTTTAACATTAGCGTGCTGGTGGACTGACAGACAAAACATGACATCAACTAACAGTTTGAGTCTGTTCTGCCTCGTGTTCATTTCAGCTGGAAGAGCAGCCTCAGTATGAAGTGAACCTGTACATGTACCTCTACTTTGTCATCTTCATCATCTTTGGCTCCTTCTTCACCCTCAACCTATTCATTGGTGTCATCATTGACAACTTCAATCAACAGAAGAAAAAGATAAGTAGCATTGAATGACATTCGCCCTCAGACAAAAGTCACATACATCGTCTCATCCAGGCTGGTTATCCTGTTTTCTGACAAACCAGTTTGACTGCTAGGTGTGTGTGTGTGTGTGTGTGTGTGTGTGTGTGTGTGTGTGTGTGTTAGCAAAACAATAGCACCAATCATCAACCAGCAGACCCGCTGGCTCCTGCCTCCTCCCTCAACAAAGCCACATTTGAAACCTATATCTAGCAGGAAACAGGACAAATAACGGATTCAGATCCAGATATACACGCCTTAATTTAAGAGACTGAATGCAAAATCATCGATTTAAGGTGGATTTATAATTAATGCAGATGGTTGGGTGGAAAATGTGACGTAATTGCATCAACACAGCTAATACGGAAGACTTCAGAAAATTAAAATTTAATACTGATAATGATCTCAGCTTTTAACTGTGATCTTTACTTCAAAAACGTTACTTTGAAGGACGTTTAATGCCAAAATGATTATTGCTTTTTCAGAGAATAGCTATGATCAATTCTACGGAGGCCGCTTTTGACAGTCACTCGACTTCTGAAACAACGTAAATGGCATTTGTGTTACGTAAATGCGCCTTCACTGATGATTGGGCAAAGTGAAGAGGTGTGGAGGAAAGGAAAGAGACAGAAAAAACAAAGAGTGGCGAACAACTTTTTCCATCTTGACCGGAGCGGAAACCACTTCAACGTCCACTGGGTTTGCTTTTGCGCCACCAAAAGTCCTTGAATTGAAGTGCACGCTCATCACAAAAGCACGAGAAACACCAACGCCAGGACACGTGCGCGGTCCGTTTCGCATAACCAGGCCTGCGCCGCATCAGAAACCAAGTGTACCAGGGAATAGTCATTATCTGAGGACGTGCTGATGCCAAGGATAACTGAGAACAGGGTGCATGAGTCACTGAGAAACACCCTGCTTCCACACACACACGGTGTCACAGCGAATGTAGTCTGGAAATGTGCCCTCCATTCAACCAGGCGTGCTAACAAGCAGGATTGGCAACACCCGAGAGAGAGAGCGAGAGAGGGGGAGAAAAAGAGATGGCGTGGGGGTGGGGGTGCATTTACTGGATTTGTTGTGCTCTGGCAGGTCTGAGTCAGTATCGGTTGGTGTGGCTCGGCGGCCCCACAGCCACCGAGTCACACAGATGGCTGTTGGGTGTCAACACCAGTCGTCCCTCCAGACACAATCACACACTCGCTGAGCAACACTCGCTGCTTTATGGTGCAAATGCTCGCGGATGGATGCCGCTGTGAGGGGAATTTGCCCTTTAATTGCAATTTTAGCGCCTGGGCGTCTTCAAAACCCTGCGTTTTTTGACAACCTTCAGATGATGTCTGTGCCATGAAAAAAGAAATAGCAATGTAAGGATGAATGATATTTTGAGGTTAAGGAATGAGGTTATAACCAGGTTTTGTTCTGCTCCTTTACTTTGGAGGTCAGGATATCTTCATGACGGAGGAGCAGAAGAAATACTACAACGCCATGAAGAAGCTAGGCTCTAAGAAACCTCAAAAGCCGATACCTCGGCCAGCGGTAAGAAACCTTTTCAGAATAAGAATTGGGATCCAGGTGGAGTTGTAAAATGACTCATATTCGCCGCCCCTTTTCTTCCTTTGCCCTCAGAATGCCTTCCAAGGCTGCGTGTTCGACTTCATCACCAAGCAGGCTTTCGACATCGTGATCATGATCCTCATCTGCCTCAACATGGTGACCATGATGGTGGAGACAGATGAGCAGACGCAGGAAATGGCCAACATCCTGTACTGGATCAACCTGGTTTTCATCGTGCTGTTCACCGGGGAGTGCATGCTAAAGCTGATCTCCCTGCGGCACTACTACTTCACCATCGGCTGGAATATATTTGACTTTGTGGTGGTGATCCTGTCGATTGTAGGTAAGGAGAACTTTTACGGTGCAGCTTTCTGCTTGGTTATGACTGAAATCGTGTCTGACTTGGATTTTTTTTTGCTTTCACAGGTATGTTTTTATCTGAAGTCATCGAGAAGTACTTCGTGTCCCCGACGTTGTTCCGAGTAATCCGTCTGGCCAGGATAGGCCGGATCCTCCGCCTTATTAAAGGTGCCAAAGGCATCCGGACGCTTCTCTTTGCCTTGATGATGTCACTTCCTGCCCTTTTCAACATTGGCCTCCTCCTCTTCCTGGTTATGTTCATCTATGCCATCTTCGGCATGTCCAACTTCGCCTACGTCAAACGAGAGGCGGGAATCGATGACATGTTCAATTTCGAGACCTTTGGGAACAGCATGATCTGTTTGTTTCAGATCACCACCTCAGCCGGGTGGGACGGCTTGCTGGCACCCATATTGAACAAGAAGCCTGACTGCGACAGCCAGATGGAGCACCCGGGCAACTCATACAAAGGCAACTGCGGCAACCCATCGGTGGGCATCTTCTTCTTCGTCAGCTACATCATCATCTGCTTCCTCATCGTCGTCAACATGTACATCGCCGTCATTCTGGAGAACTTCAGTGTTGCCACGGAGGAGAGCGCAGAGCCGCTGAGTGAGGATGACTTTGAGATGTTCTACGAGGTCTGGGAGCGCTTCGACCCGGACGCCACGCAATTCGTGGAGTACAACAAGTTGTCGGACTTTGCGGATGTTCTGGACCCACCGCTGCGCATACCAAAGCCGAACAAGATCCAGCTCATCTCCATGGACCTGCCCATGGTCAGTGGTGAGCGCATTCACTGCCTCGACATCCTGTTTGCCTTCACCAAGCGAGTTTTGGGCGAGGGTGGCGAGATGGACGTGTTGCGTGGGCAGATGGAGGAGCGCTTCATGGCGTCTAACCCCTCTAAGGTGTCTTACGAGCCCATCACCACCACTCTCCGACGCAAACAGGAGGAAATGTCAGCCATAATCATCCAGAGAGCCTTCCGCCGCTACATGATTTGCCTTGCCATGAAGAAAGCCTCCATCCTGTACAAGGAGCAGCTGAGGGACGGCCTCCGCGACCCCGACAAGGACGTGATGGTCATCAGCAAGTTCAACGAGAACTCCACCTCTGACAAAACGGACATGACCCCATCCACAGCCTCCCCGCCGTCTTACAACAGCGTGACAAAATCGGATAAGGACAAATATGAGAAAGAAAACAGAGAAAAGGAAAACAAAGGGAAAGACTCCAAAGAGCGAAAGAAATAGACTCAAAAAAAAAAAAAAAAANAAAAAAAAAAAAAAAAATGCATCACACATTATCGATGAGGGAATTTTGTTTACATCTTCTGAGCGGTAGATAGATGTACGCTTGTGTATTGATTGTTAATTCTATGCCAGACTGTCATGGTAGTGTGCAGGTTGCATTTATGACATGTATGAACATCTGGGATCATTCCAGAAGGGACGCAAAACAGGACGCGCTATATCCAGCAGACAATGCCAGGGAATGAGTGGAACTACGGCAACACGGAAGGGCCTCTCTGCAAAACGCTTGTGATTTTCCTATTGGTTGTTGTTATATCTGACACACTTGAGTGTACCGTTAAGTTGTCTGTAGCTAGTGCTGCTGCTACTATAAATCCAGTGTCTTGAATTTAACAATCGCTGTATCTTAATAAGTACTCTGCATCTTTTTTTTTTTTTTTTTTTTNTTTTTTTTTTTTTTTTTTTGGGTTACAAGTTTCTTTTTTTTTATGAGGAAAGAATGTTTTCTACTCATTTTGTGTAATTGTAAGAATGTGTCCGCTGCTTTTACTGTTGTAAAAATCACCAAGGGCAGATAAAGTCAATGCTGGAAACCACTGGGGATAAACGTACAGATAACGTCCAAGGAGGTTCCAGCATCCAGATTATTGGATATCTAGGTGGTGCTTCAAGGCAATTGAAGAAGCTAGTTGGAGGGGCGTAAAATGGTATTTGTCCTCTGAGAGTCTTTCTGGGTCACATAGGAGTCATCTGAGAGTCCTTAGAGTCACGGAAATGGAGGTCCAAATGGGTGGAGATGCTGGTTTCTGCAGCTTGACGCATGGCTTTTTAACTCCTGTTTCAAACCATCCGTCTTCTCTGTCTAAAATATGGACGTCATTGTCATCAAATCTGAATCTTGGGCTGAGGAGTTGAACCGAAGTCGTTTGGCCTCTTTGCGGTTCAGACAGGTTTTGTAGATTTGTCGCTAGCTTTGAAAGCTCCACAGATGTGTTTGCTGAACATCCTCCCACATTTCCACCACATATGGGATGACTCACCTGACCCGAGGTGTGAAGGACTCTCAGAGGATAAATGCCGGTTTGCTGCCCACCGCTGGCTCAGAGCGACACAGAGGTACAAGATGTCTCCAAGACGAAACGGGAAGAAGTCCGGTTGCCTTGAACTGCTGCTGTAATGCTGCTGGATTAACATGTTGAAGGTGGAAAAACAGCACAGCAGACGACGACGGCAAACACAGAAATGGTGCCATTGTAATTTGGAGAGATAAAATTCAGTATTGGAGTATGCAATAGCATTTTAGCATTTTTACTTAAAGGACCATGCCAGCCATTTTGCATGTTTGAGCCCAATATATTCAATTTTCACACGTTATGTTACTGACAAACATGTCCCAAAGGATAAAACCGTATTTCAGCTTTCCTGATATTTTGCAAAATCTCTTAATCTTTCA
>VXCM01000043.1:0-106432 GCA_014773175.1 Lucifuga dentata | reverse complement strand
TCTTCAAAATGCGTAATAAAACTCTTTAAAGTGCACAGTTGTGTCATGCAAAAATTCCTTTTCACACATGTACCAAAATTGGGCTTGATAGCTGAAAGTAAAGAGATTTTATAAAGCATTTTCTGCACAGTATCCCCAGGCCTTAGGTGTGCCAAACTGTCCAAAAATGCACAGTGTCATATTTGGATAAATAATGAACTCAGGTGTGCCAAATCTCTCCAAAATGGCTAAAATGTGCATTGTACTATTTAAATACATAATAAACTTCTTTAAACAGATAACTTATAGGAGGTAATTACAAGTATTTTGTAAATAACTCAAAAAAATATGAAGAAAAATGGATTATGTAAAAAAAAAAAATATGGGTTTGCTTCACATGTGCCCAAAAAACTACATTTGCCACAGGCCTTGTGAAATGAAACCTAACTGCATTGGGGCATGTTATACATCGTGTTTAAAACTTAGAATGTCTTCTATTGGATGGAATACATGTCAATCAAATCAGTTAAGGCGGGACGAAGCTAAATCTGTGCATAATGATTGGGTACTTTTACGCACGAGCTTGGCACACAACGGACCTACATGCGGATGTGACAGGATTTTATCTGAAAGGGAATAATGGAGACAAATTCAATATCGGATTCTATTTTAGAACACTCTCAGCTTCAAAGTGACGGTAAGATTGCAAATTTATTCCATATTTTAGCAGTGTTATGGCTGAGACGAATGTTATATTTCGATGCATAATTACATGCACCTGTCTGTTTACTATACCGTGAGCAGACTCGTAAAGGCATTATCGGAATTTATTTGTGGTTTTCAGTGTTTGCTGTTATTGAAATGTTAGTAAATGATTTTTTAGTGTGTGAATTAGCATGTTCAAACAATTTTTAAATGTTTTAAATGGCTNAAATGATTTTTTAGTGTGTGAATTAGCATGTTCAAACAATTTTTAAATGTTTTAAATGGCTATTGTTCGTAACGAGATGGACTTCCTGTTAGTATAAGCAACAGCGCTACTGGCACATACTTTTATTAATTACACAAAAACCACAACATGCATAAACTTGTGGATTTTCACGTGTGCTTGTAGCACAGTGCTGATCATTATGAGTTCAGGGTTTGATTATTGAGTGCTTGGATTACTTTATTGATTATAATATCTGGCGTGTGTCCAACAATTAGACGGTACCGTAAGTACCACTAGGGGGCCTGAATAGAGAGGTTTTAAGGTGGTGAATATTGACTATTTGATTATGAAAGATTAAGAGATGCAAATTGCAAAGTATCTGGAAAGCTGAAATAGGGTTTTATCCTTTGGGAAATGATTGTCAGTAATGTAACATGTATGAAAATTGAATGTATTAGGCTCAAACATGCAAAATAGAAGGTATGGTCCTTTAAGGAGCTTTTCTGTGCTATTGCCTTTACTGTACTGCTAGTAGCTGCATTACTGCTTATTACTTAAACATTACCATATTATAATTTTGTATGTTAAGAAGTGGTGGTGTGTGTGTGTGTGTGACTACTGGTCTGAATGGAACTTGCTCTCAATTTATTTATTTATAGCCGGATCAGCACACGGAGCTGTCAAGATGTTGATACTTAAATTCAATTTAGGGCGCACTCCAATGCATTTCCAACTGGAGGAAAGCTTTCTCCTGATATGGGGAATTGCTACTTTTTTGTAAAGCTCCCAGTCAGGAGACGATCCTGGGCTTTAAAGTCTGAATGACATCCTGTTCCATCCACTCCAATATGTACTGCTCTTTAAATGTTATTTACTGCTCTTTAACCCCTCATCCTATCTTGAAAATAGGTTTTTAAATAAGCACGAGTAAGATGTGTCCAAAAAGAGAATGTGCCTGATGTTGCACTATTTGTTCAACTTTAATATTTATAATTGATTTATCATTTAAGGTGATTATTAGCTTATGTTAAACCAGACTTTGTGTTTGTGTTTTTTTGCTGAATTTGCTAGCTTTAACTGTTGATTTTACTTCTGTCTGTCCTGGTGAGAGTGAACAGCTTATTGGGCTTTGTGGGTGGGATGTCTCCGTCTCATTCTTTCTCACTGCTATCAGTGCCTCACAGTTCCCATCTCTCTGTCGTCTCTCTATATCATCCCTTTCTTCTGCTGCTTTCTCATTCTGTGCCCTCTGTCTCTCAGGACAGCCGGTCGGGTGAATGTTAATGATTTATCCGGTTGCTCACGCATGCACACACACACACATACACACACACACACACACAGAGGTTTAGTTGTAGATACAGCTACATATCATGACTGTTAGGTGAAACCCTCATATCTCCACAAAGTCAGTTTTTAGCTTTGTCATCATGCATTTTGTACGTTATTCAACATTATATACAGGCAGTCCCCAACTTATGAACGTCCAACTTATGAACAACCCATACTTACAAACCGACCACCATAAAGCCCATACGCACCTTACATCACTGTTCTGTCTTACATGCAAATCCGACTTATGAACAGCCGTGGCAACGGAACTCATTCGTAACCCAGGGACTGCCTGTACAGTTCTTTTTTTCCAGGACAGATAAAAATGCATGATTTAGATTTTGATTAAAAATGATTGGAAGGGGAATGCTGTTATTTTTCCATGTCCGAGCCCAATATGTAAAACCCACGTACATGTTACATTACTGCCAGCCGTTTTCCAAAACATACTCCTGGAGCAGTACATTTTAGAACTGTTTTTTCTACCTTCCAGACTGCCACTGGTTTCAGTTCACTCCAGGACGCTATTAAAATCAACTTGTAGAGACTTGAAAATATGCTGAGATAAATAATCCATCACAGCGAACATGATGTCTGTTCAGTTTTTTGTCAAAGTTACTGAATTTAACTAATCCAACTTGGAGCTGCACAGAGAAAATGTCTGACTCCTCCAGGGAATATCATCCCAGAGAAGACGACTTTTACAAGAAATTAACACAACTGTGCCTTCTACAAACAAACGCAGGTGTTAGGCAAAACATTGAATTTTAAGGTGGGTGTATCACCCGAGCATTAAAGTTTGAAAGATTAAGGGATTTAACAAAATAAAACAAAAACAAAACACAGGTGTATGTTTTCGTTAATGTAACATGTACTTGGGTTGTACATATTGGGACTCAAACATCCAAAATCACTGGTATGGTCCTTTAAACACCTACATCCACATAATTGCATATACACATGTGTACAATGACCTAACTGACCTTGGCTGTATATTACAAAAGAATAACAAATCCAATAAGATTATTGTCTTTTGAAAGACAATGCTTCTTCTCCAAAACAATTGTGTGCTTGCTCACACACACATGGACAATGAAATTACTCATCTGATTACAGTAGATCATCATACAGCAATTTCAGGTAACTGCCATTAAGGGCAATGTGTGTGTGTGTGTGTGTGTGTGTGTGTAAAAGGGCGTAGTGTGTGTATCGTAATAAATTGTCTTGTCAATAAATTGCAGCAAGCTAAGACTAAAGTTACGCACTTTCATTCACTGTGTTGTGTGTGTGTATGTGTGTGTGTATATATATATATATATATATGTGTGTGTGTGTATATACAAGGAGATGAGAGCTATTATTTGGCCTTTTACCAAGCACATAATTATTTTGTCATTTGTCAGTTTGAGTACAGAGAATGCATTGTTTGGCGTGTTATCAGAAAGTTGTTTGTGTGCGTGTGTGTGTGTGTGTGTGTGTGTGTGTGTGTGTTTACAGCATATCCATTATTTGGCCTGTTATTGAAGGAATGATTGTGCATATGGGCATGCATGTGTTTACAGATAACAGAACGCAGGGCCTCGTACACAAGAAGTATTCATTATGTTGCAGGGTGCTTGTTTTAAGGGTTTGTGTGTGTGTTTGAGAGTGTTTGCTGCCATTACCATGAAAATCATAATTTATTTAATGCTTTGGTGACAAATAACAATCTGGAGATAATTCTCTCTGGTTTGAACCCTATCAAAGCAGCTCAAACATATTGTTTTTGAGACAGTTTCATAATCGGAGATTGGTAACATCTTTAAAGCTGCAGGTTAAAAGGGACAGTGGCTCTTGAATAAACATGGCTGATGTATTTTCCTAGGCTAAAGGCTTGTTTGTTTACTATGACTGCAGCAATAACAACAGGAATAACAGAAAAGTTAAGGACGCTCAAGTTGTCAGGCTGTTCCTGGTTCACTGTGTCCACCATGTCCATAATTAAGTACGGAGTACCACAAGGGTCAACTCTGGGTCCTATGTAACTTTCCATCTATATACTTTTCTGGGGACCGTTATTCACTGAAATGGCATTTCTGATAATTTTACACTGATGACTCCCAGCTATACCATCTGAACAAGCCTCTCAACCTCAGTATGCTGCATTACAGGACTATAGATGTAAAATGAACTTAAAAAAAGAAAAAAAAAATCTTCAGTTAAATGCACTCAAAACAGATGTCCTTGTATGGGTCCTCAACCCACCAATTTAAAGAATTGCAATATTTATGATTTTAATAATGCAATGTTAACAGTAGCTGAAGATCTTTGTGTAGTATTTGATCTCAACTTAAACTTAAACGCCTTGTTATTGAACAAGTCTTGTTTTTATCAACTTTGGAGCATTGCATGGAGCTGTCATGGATTCCTGCAGTGCTCTATTTACTGGCCTGAATCAAAAAGTATGTTGTAAATTCTTATATCTTAATCAATAAACTTCATTAGTGTACTTCAATATATTGTCCCAGCGGTGGCAGGATTCAAACAAGCAACATATTGGTTAAATAAGAAGATTACAAGCATCATCAGTACTAAATTAAAACTTAGCCTGAGGTCAGTCTCTTCAAGAAGGTACCTAGCCAATATTAGAATTGGGGAAAAAAAAAAAAAAAAATGGATTCAATCTCATGATCAATTAAGGTGATGAAATATTTAATGTTGTCATAATCTCAGGTGCAGTTGTGGGAGTATATGAAAACCTGACATGCTCCCTGATGTGCACCTGCACCTGTTTCTATCGATCAGGGCATTAGTGATACATCACTGAGTAACTGATTGGAAAATCAAAGATTTCAGTGACCTCGCCAGTCATTTAGCATTTCAGACAGAGCAATCAAGCAAACAAACAATTTATTGACTTAGACAGGAAAATGAGAGTATACAGAATTCCCTGTAGCTTGCTGTATGCGGGGCTTATTTGATTGGCTTTGTGACTGGAAGCGTCAGGTTAAATGATTTTCCAGAAGAGATTATGAAAATACTATAAGAATACAAAGGACAATTGGCCATTAGCCTTTTTTTTTTTTTTTTTTTTTTTGGAATGTTGGTGTTGGAGGAACTGAGGCCTTTTCTGCATTGTACTTAACATTAGTCCCTTTATATAACAGCATCAGTTGAATGTCTGCTGCCAGCTGAGCGCACATTAATTGGGATTGAGAATTGAGATGGGTTCCTTTAGAGGGGGGGGACCGGTATATACACATATATAAATATGCGGTCCTCCAGTTTATGTAATTCATCTGGCTGCAACCTTCTGTTGTTTTCCTCTGTGATGTTCTGCAGTAGAGTACGGAAAATTTATGAGAAGTTCCGGTACTCCTGAAATGTCCCAGTACTCCTGAAATGTCCGGTACTCTGAAATGAAAATCACAGAGGTCGGTATCAGTATCGGTTGCATCGGTACTGGTGTGTACCGGCCCACTTCAAGCACTGTGTTTATGTCACAAGAATGAGTCAGAAATGCAGCAATTTGGTTCAAATCATAATTTACTGTACTTGTGAAAAATATAAAGTTAAAAAAAAAAAAAAAATCCTGAATTCCAGGGCTGGGTTAGGGTTAGTGTCCCCACCAACCTTCCTTGATCCATGTTTCCAAACGAAGTCATTCCAAGCCTTCACCTTTTGTCTGTTTGGTAACAACCCTAAAAACACCTGGGAAGCTTTCAGCCGAATTTCATTCAGCTGTGTTTGGGATAATTATTATCTCATTTTATTGTAAATATTCTGCTAAGATTTTCTATATACAATATTTCAATATGGTTACTACAGAAATGCAGGAAATTTGCCATCATTCTGTTTTGAATGTGTTTTTAGTAGTTTTGAAAACAGTGTGTTAGCATTTGAAAAATGTGCTGCAGATATCTGGTGTTTTGCAGATGGAGGAGTATGAATGAGAAAAGAGTTCATGGATTTTGGAGAATGTGGTAATTGATGCATTTTATGTGAAAGCAATGAAAAATGATCCACAGTTTGGTCCACATAGACTTCTGTTTCTCTGACTGTGTGTGAAGAGTTTTGACAATGTGACTTCAGTTTTGACCAATGCTTGATAGCAATTGAAAGAAAAAAAAAAAAAAAAAAAAAAAAAAAAAAACTGTAATCACTTATTCCTCTTGCTCGTATCTGCTGACAAATCTCATAATCCATCCATAAACATTTCAAGATATCCTGCTGACAAACAGACACATAAATGCATAAATGCTAGTGATCCATAACCTCCTTGGTGGAGGTAAAAATGTTCTATACAGGTGCCACTTTATTTCCTGTACAGCTACTACTGTATATGTGTACATGCTTCACTTTCTGGATTGTCTGTCCAATCGTCCTCTCACTCCTCTATGAATTCAGATATAATGTGTGTGATTTTCTGTGATTTTACCAGATTAAAATGTCCTATGATATTGTAGTTTCTTTGATTTTTAGGATTGGCACTACAGCAAATTCAAACTGACATTATTGACATGCCAATTAAGTATTTAATCTTTAGTCTTAGTTGGTATTTAATCAACATATTAGATTAAATGTGTCAACAAGAGTTTATCTTGTCAACCAGCTCTGTCAACTGCCACTGATAACCAAAACTTCAGAAAGGAAAATAAAATCCATTTATTTGATGCTCGATGATGAAAGGCGGAAGAAAACACAATTTATTTTGAATATAGACATGAAATCAAAACACACTTCTAAAAATTGAAGAGTTTTTAAAGTGTATTTTACATATAGAGCAATAGATTTGAAGATCTCTGCTGCAGCATTTTTATGAAATATTGTTTCAAACATTGAACAAAAATCATACAAATGGCTCTGATGCTGGTTTCTTACAGCAGGTATATCACTTTTTTTCACAGATGAATTGCTTTCATACTGTGTGAAAGCAGATTAAGAAGCCATACGGTGTCAAAAAAAAAAAAAAAAAANAAAAAAAAAAAAAAAAAAAGAGTACTACTTTATTTTTCAAATAGTTTCTCTCACCGCCAATTAGGTTTGACTGAGATAACAACTTCAAGTGCTGTGTCTCGTTGTATTTTATTCTTTTACGTGAGGGACAACCAGCAATTTCCACACGAGTGACAAACAGAAAAAGGACGACACATTGAGAGGCTGTGTGATGTGCTGTCAGCAGCGCCGAGGACTCGAGTGTTTTCAGACCCACTCGCTTGGAGTGACATGTCCATCTTAAAGCAGCTTGTTATTTTGGTGTTGGCCCTCCACAGCTTAGAGTCGCCTCATGTCACTGGTGTCAAACCTGACTGACCTGAGCGCAGCAGGCTATTACACACAGGGCAGACACAAGCTGTCACAGCTACACTGAAGAATAGAATAGAATAGAATAGAAATGCAAGAAAAACTGTAAACACTGCCACACATCACATTCACACAGAAGTATTTACAAATGATGATTTAAAAAATATCCTTCATATTCTATAACCTAATCCATTGTGCTTTCACCTCAACTGTCAACACAAACCCATGCCCACACACACACACACACAACACACACAGAGGTAAGAAAAACTCAAATTCCCACTCGTGCTCACATGCATATAGCAGGTGTTACATGTGGGTGGTGTACCTAAGAGAGCATAATGAAGTACAGCAACGGGAGATTTTCCATGTGCGTGTGTGTTAATTATGTTGTGTATTTTTCATTCATTTCCCTCCTTACTCGCAGGGTATGTCAAAATATCTCCTGTTTGTCATGTGTCTGTTCATCTCACACATTGCTTTTTTAGATGTCTCTTCTGTGCGTCTCTGTGTATATACTGTATATGTAATGTATGTAAGGTAAAACCATTTGTGTGTGTGTGTGTGTGTGTAGCTATTATCTGGATCTTGAGGATGGAAAGATGGGCTTTGTGCCATTTGCTTATCCATTTACTGTATGTGATTGGCTGCCTGCCGGCTGCAACAGCTTGTGATTAGTTTTTCAGTTCCATATTCCAATCAACAGTTACACACACACACACATGCACAAACAGAATGAATTTGTAGTCATCTACTGTCCTTAAAGATGTGCTGTTGATTGTTTCTTGAATCCTGAGTATTGTACTATTATGCCATTTTGACACAAAATGCAGTAATTTTACGTGACTAACTGCACTTAGCAATAGCAGCTACTTTTGTTTTTGAACCCATAAAAATGATGGCTGGCGTTAGCAATTATCCATCAGTGCTTTTAAAATTCATTGAGTGACAGAAAATTCTCCGTTAATGTGACCCCTGGGTGTGATGCCGCTTAAAAGCCCCATGAAAGTCCAACCTTTTTTTTTTTTTTTTTTTTNACCCGCCACCAAAGAACGCTAACGGCTTGTCCACACGCGGTCGTGCTATTTAGGAAGCCATGAAAGCTCAGCTTGTGGTCCTCATGAATATAAGAGGAGCACAAGTTACTCAGGCTCATTCATTCGATCTTTTCCTCCACAGTCTCTCTCTCCTGATTTCTGCTAATGACAATGGTCAGGCAATTGCAATTGCAATTGGCAGCAATCCAGCAGAGTGAAAAATCCCCATTTTGCAAACACAGAAAACCTGGGCGTGTGTGTGTGTGTGTGTGTGTGTGTGTGTGTGTACGTGTGTGTACCTGTGTGTGTTTCTACTTCATACAGCACACATGTTGGTGTGTCTGCCTGTGTACCTGCAGACTGATATAATTTGATGCCTCAGTGAGTTTGGAAGGGGATTGCTGATAAAAGATCAGAGGTCTATTTGTGAGTATATTTGCGTGTTTTTGTGTGTGTGTGTGTGTGTGAGTGAGGGGCTAAGAAAGAGAGCAAGGTCCTTTTCTCAGTGATTGGGCGAGTCCTAGACACCTCACGCTGTAACAGTCAAAGGGTTGGGACTAATCAATACATGCACACACATACAGAAGCTGTTTTGCAGGCAGTTGTAATCAGTCTGTGGCTATGGCATCCTGTGACGGCAGATTGATTCTCTTTCGGTCTTAGTTCTTTTTCAGAGCCTCTATTCTCTCTCTCTCTCTCTCTCTCTCTCTCTCTCTCTGACTCGCTCCCTCTCTCTTCTTTCCATTAATTCTTGTTTCTCTCCCCTTCACTTCTGCCTGACACTCTCCTCCCTCAGTGCTCACTCCTTTCTCACCTTTCATCACATCCTGTTCTCTCTGATTTCACCCTTATTTCCATGTTTTTTTTTTTGTTTTTTATAACGTGTTCTGTTTATATGTCTAACAGAGTGGAATTGTGTCCACTTCCACGTCCACTTGTGTCCAATTGTGTTACTTCCCCTTTCTGTAACTGTTGAAAATATTTCAAAACCTAAGCTACACGTTGGTGGAAGGTGCATGTTTCTAGCCTAATTTGTTCCTGCTAAATTCAGAATTTCATTGAAAACCTTGCATTATCATTATTATTATTATTTATTTATTTTTTTTTTAAATATCCTGCTGACAAATAAACACAGGTCAAAAGATAACCTTCTGATGGGCGTAAGAATAATAAATAGTAATAGATGTAAAGGGACAGTTCAACCAAAACTACAACTTATATACATCTTTTGAGGAAAATTAGAAGATGAAGTAAATCGTTGGACCGGTTAAATGAACGTACTTTGACAAATAAATGTAAGAGAGATGTCATGTTCTGATGGCTTACCTATCTCAAGCACTTTAGAAGTCTGTCTCAAGTCTCCACAAGTTGATTATTATAGCGGACTGGAATGAACCAAAATCAATGGTAGATTTGAGGGTAGGAAAAACTATTTGAATATTTACCCTCTCCAGGAGTATGTTTTAGAAAATGGTCCTCAGTAACGTAACGTGTATGCGGGTTGTTGGGCTCAAACATGCAAAACCACATGTATGGTCCTTTAAGACTCTTTTGCTGCTTTATGGCTCCCATTGTTGCTCCATTGTATGACATACACACCTTTTTTTTTTCCTTTGTAACTGTCTGCTACACCTGCCCGTTCGATGAGAGAGGATTTCTCTTTGAATTTCCTCCTCTTAAATTTCATCAGTTCTGCCCTTACATGTTAAAGGAGTTTTAGATTTTTTTTTTTTTTTGCTTTGCTTTGATACAGTGTGTAATATCAGCCTATACAAATTGGACACTTAACATTTCAGAGGATGAATAAAAGCACAATCTATGTTTTGGTTTACCCTACAACATGTCTGACTCTTTACAAATGAGGCCTAGACACACACACACCCACTGTTTGCTTTTCAAAATGTTCAACTCCTGCTTACTTGTATACCATTTTGTTCATGCTGCAAGTCATTTTTAGAAGTTTTATTTATATATTTCTATGACACATGCTCAGTGTTTCTTGTTATGTTCCTTTGCTGTGTTCTTTTACCATTTGTAGTTGACGTGACCCAGTTTCTTCACCGGCGTCATTAAAAGTTTCATCATACAGTATTTCTGTTCAAAGTATCACCTGAGTTGGATACTGACATGCTGCGGATATATTTCTGTAACGTAGCAAATGAGTCATACTCTGGATGCATGATGTATCTGTACTAGTGAAATACCAGCGATCAATCAACTACCAGACACCTGTCACACACATCCATCATCTGTCACAGTTCCAATGCTAAACACATACCAAACACACCAAACCAAAGTATGTACATGCATAAACACACAAGACAGTCAGATGGAAGTGTGTCCTTCATCTTCACCTACACTCACACAAGCACGAGAAACACATAAAATGATGCATATGAACCCACAGGAGTAACTGAGTCAGACTTTATCCATCATTCAGCTGGATACAGTCATGTTCTGCTGGGTGAATTTTGCAGACCGTGAAGTCCTATTCTTAGGCTTTTTGTGGGCAGGTAAGACAAGTGTATCTGGACAGCTATCTCCATTAATTCTTTATTTTACTTCTGGTGATGGTTTGTGACACACACACACACACACACACACACTTGTACCTTTGGTGCTGTCCAGTGGATATAAAAAGGAGGAACCAGAGAGCCATGCTTGACTTTTGAGGACTATATATAAGTGTCAATATGTATTTAAAAGTGTATTTTTTGTGGCATTTTGAAGAGCTTTAAAAGAAGTGAGGACATTTTTGGATAGAATTGATAACAAAAATCACAGTAACTACAGTTAAGTACACAGCATCACACTAAATATTCACTGCGATAATTGAAGCTCATTCATAAAGCTTCTCTTATGTTAATCAACACACTGGTGTCCCTTGAAGGTAGAGTTGTTGTAGTTAAAAGATTGCTTCATGTAGTGACAAAACAAAATCAATGTGGTAAATGGGCAAAGGAAGCATAAATATTCTGATTTAGAGCTCCACATTTTAAGATATTGGCAATAAGATAAGCGATAGAGCAACACATTACCCTCCATAGTGTGTGGTCTCAGGGATGGAGGCAAAGACACAGAGGAAGAGGCTTGAGGAAGAGGCACAATTCCTTTAGAATGTATGCAAGATTGGATCAAACTTCACCATTCAAATAAATTGATCAGCTGAGTAGGCTTATCTATCAAATGTATTGATCACTAAGACATATATAAATATAAATATTAGCAAATATTAGACAAATATAGCTTAAAACGTCACCTGTATTTTGTATCTGCTGAAATTTACCACCAGACTGAAACAGCTCTTAATTTTTGCATAACAGTTTTATGAATCGCTTTCCTGACATGTTGATCAGGAAATACCATGGTAGGGCCTTTTTCAAGGCAAATGCGAAAAGATAACAGGTGTTTATGAATGAGGGAACATGGTTGTGTGACAATATTTGGCCTTACGTTAAATCCAGGGATATGCTTTATGAATCCCGGCCTTTGAATTTTTTGAATTTGTGATGCTATCTTCCTACATTTTCACATAGGAAGCTCATCTCTTAACTTAATCATTACCCTGGATAGGGAATGAGGCCAGATTTAGCTTACACTTCTGCCCCCTGTCCTTGGCTTTGGCCTGTGCCTCAGCTCATGAGAAACCCATCTCCTCAAGCCTTATGACAGCTCTGCACAAGGTGGTCTTTGGCCTTCCACTCTTCTTTTGCCTGCAGTGTCCATTGCTTGGCATTTTGAGGATACGTCCGAGCCATTGTAGTCTCCAGATCTTAATCAAGAAGGAAATATTCTTGGAGTTTGTCTTCCTCTAGTTCCTCATTGGAGATCTTGTTAGGTTAATCAATGTTACAGATCTTGCACAGGCAGCTGGTGTGGAAAACATCTATCTTGCTCTTGCGTTGTACAGAACCACTGATTTAATGTTGCTTTTATGGTGCCTCAGCTTTGTTTTTAGACTACACTTATACTTCCAAAGGGAGCAAAGTCAACTAAAAGGAAGGGAGGGAGCCCATCAGTCCAATCAAAAATTGGATTAAGGGTTAATTTTGGCCTTAAAATTGGGTATTAACATGACAGTGATATAGTAGAGGATAATCCTTGTTTTTGCTCAGATTCTGGGCTGTCACCCTATAAAACCTCCAATGAACCCTTCCTCACGCCTGAAAGAATGTCATTAGTCTGGCTTTCACAGCAGAGGTTTAGTGTCCCATGATGGTCTGAAAGCTGCGCCAGAGGATTTTTTCCACTTTCACAGAAATAATAGCCCTGTGAGATTATTTTCAGGTATGTCATAACACAGCTATAATCTTTTATTCTGGAGTAAACGCCTCACCACTGATTGACAAATATCATCAGCCTTCAATAGAACCTATGCATTCATATGTATTCTCAAATTCATTCCTATTCTCAAACCATCTTCTCCTCACACAGACGCACGTTTACACACATCAAGCTGTCAGCCAGTCAGTTAACCAGGCAATCTCTCAGACAGGTGTATGCATCACAGCTCAGCGAGGTGCAGTCTCAGGTGTAAAGGAGATTTGGTTCGGTCTTAGGATGGCGCAGGAGGAAGTGACAAATACATGATGCAATGCAGCAAGCCAAGGCTTTCATCATTCAAAGCGTGTTTCAGATTAGGGCCCTTTTATGAACATAAAACCTCATTTTTCACTTTTTGACAGAAAAGCAATGTTGAAGATACAAACTGTCAGCTGGTTGTTATTGCAGTCACGGAGGTGACCTATAAACATGATATATAAACGTCTAAGAGGATTAAAAAAGATACTCCCTGGTGACGGATGGAGCAAAGGAAACAATAGAAGAGAGTCTGAGCTTGCATTTGACTGATGGACTGGCAATTTCAAACGCATCAGCCATGTTTGATGTGAAATTCTTTGGATCATCCTTTGCTCATATTGAAATACAGAGTGGCGAAACATTGAGCTTGAGAAACAAAAACAGCCTTCAGAGGATTGTGCAGAGAGCAATAAATGTCTAGGCACTTATCACTAGGCACTTGTCAGGCACAGCACTAATCTCCGTGCTACATGGACAAAGTGTAAGATGGTTACGATGGCTTGTGGGTGATACCATCCTAGATCTGTTAAATCAGTCGATGTTGCATTTCTGTGGACTCCATAGCGTCCTGTCCTGTCCTTTACCACACTGCTGCAGGCTGTCAACTCGCATGCATGTAAGCTTCAGTTATGCTGCGAATCAGTGCAAAGAGGTACCAGCCCGTTTCCTGCCACCTGTTAGTTTTTCACCATATTTCATTCTACACATCAATTGATTCTGCTGCAAATAATAAATCATACAGAGGCAGTCACATGCCGATGCAAGCTGTTCATTCAGAGATTCATGCAAAGTGTATAAAATCCTCATCGCCACCTTATCAATAATCATGACCTTTTTCCTCGTGGTATTTTGAGTGATCGCTCAGTCTGCTGAACTGAATTTCTGCTATCTACCTTTATAGTACGAATTCTCATTGTCCTCTCAGTTTGACTGTCATGGGGCAGTATTTAAGGGGATTTGGGGTCACAAGAGAAAGCAGACAGCAGAAGCAGAGATGGAGAGATATGTAAAGAGGTATTGCACAGACTATGAAAATAAAAGCCTCTTTGCAGAAGAACTGAAAGTAACACAGGTGTGATGTAGAAAAACAGGAGGTGTGATTATTTCATTTTTGCTGCTACAAGCAGATCTGTTAGAAAGTAGTTTGCCTGATCATTTTCAGTATTTTGCTGATTTCAAAATGACTGAAAAAATGTGTGAAAGTGAAAGACAACCGACATACTAAAACAAAAGACAAATGCTCACATTCATTACCTCTGTAGCTTCAATGGAAAAAAATAAATAAATAAATAGGTGGACAAACATTTGAGGCAAGAGTTGGGAAAAATGAATGAATTTTGCATGATAAATGGAATGGCTTTTTCATTACTAGGGTTTCCAGTTCTTTATTTAAATTTATTTACCGTTTAAATAATTGGATCCCTAGTTTGACGCCTGTTGTACCTCAGTCTTTCAGTGTGTGCTATTAAAGCTGAAGAGTCTGCAGGTTTTCATTCAAACCCAGTGACACGTGACAGAGTGAGACAGGAAATCTCTTCTGTGGTGACCTTGGTTCTTAGCTGCTGTGATATTCTGGGTTTGAATGATGCCTAAAGCCTTTTGTTGCATGATGGCCTGCCATCTTTTTTTGTCTTTTACTCTACAATCCCTAATAAAGTAGATATATTTTAATATAATCCTTCATAAGGGCCATTTCTCCGGAAATACCAAGATGTAGCATAATACTTTCCAGTACAGAAAGGTTTGCAATCTTCTATTTAAAAAAAATATTCCTCTGATTATCTTTTTTATTATGGCATACTATATACTACAAACAAAAATATACAAAATATATGTATATAATTTGAAATAAAATGTAAGAGATTAAGAGTAACTCGATTCTTGAGAAATAAAGGTTTGAAATGCAATCTGTTTATATGCAGAGGTACTAGAATAAAGTCTACATTAAAATATCTTCATAAATCACAATGTTCAATCAGTAAGAGTCACACATCTGCACACATATTTATGGCCTCTGGAGGCCTTAAAAATTCCCATTTAAAACTGTGCTAACGCTCTGAAAGTGATGAAGTCTGACACTTTATTATTAGCAAGGCCTGTTATTAAAAAAAGGCGTCATTCGCACACATCATGGTGAAAATTAAAATCAAGCAAAAATCATACTTTTTTTCCCAGCTTAATATGACCTTGCAATTAAAAATAAACAAAATTTAAAAAAAAAAAAGAAGTTATAAATACATTTTTAAAAAGTTGGCAAACTAATTAGAAAATGCAGTATAATTACGTTTCTTTGTGCCAAAATTGTTTCTTAATGCAAATTATTATATCTCGCAGTGTGAGCACCTTTTTTTAAATTATATTTTTTTATTTTTTATTTGAAGGAGAGTCATTTTATCTGCACACACTGGATTTTATAGAAAGGATAAAAACATTAACGTAACTCTAAATTGCTCACTGTTGACTAATGGAAGCTCTTGAAGAGAAGTAAGACATGCTGCAATCTCTGCCAGGAGTCATTTTCATACACACATTCCCAAAAGTGCTGTGCTACACTTTAATGCACAGACATTACTGGCTATTATCCTATAAAGTTACTGCTAGTCTAACACAATCTAACTACGTAGTGTTGTTGCATTTTTTAATTTTATTGGTGAGTTTATAGAGACGTTTGCTGGTTTAAATGTGCTGCATAACAAAAATACTATAAATAGAGCCTCATTCTAGTTCATGGAAGTAATTTTCACGTTCCATATATCCTCCAGTGATAAATGATGACGATGAGCATGATGATGAGGATCATGATGATGATGACCTATTTCTAACAACTAGGTGGTCTACATTTATGACTTTGGGTCTCATTCTTCCTGCATTCTCTTCCAATTTTAAATCCTTCCACCTCCCCAGCCTCTTTCTGCATTCATATTTAAATTCAGTTTGTTGATCATGTTTTCATCTTTAATATTGTGAATCCAGACTTCTGGAACAATGATAGCATCGCATTTCGGATGCTAGCCCCACTTGGTAAATTCCAGACAGGCTTGGATGTAGCCGTTTACTACATGAAGGGGTAGCTAGTCCCCTTATGTCAGCTTTTATCTGAAGTCCACCCGGTCTTTTTTTTTTTTTTTTTNTTTTTTTTTTTTTTTTTGGTATTACTGTTCCTCTGGGATGGATTATAAGCATCACACTACCCTGCTGTTCATTTTAAAGTGCCAATTGCTGCTGCTGCCTCCTGAACAATGGCAACTCAAACCCTGCTGTTTTATAGAAGAAATCCAGTTTGGCTACTATGTAAAGAGACAATATGAAAGAGTTTTTGTGTCTTGTTGTGCAAAATGGCCTTAATATGTATTCAAGAGTTCGATGAGGTCCTGATCAGTGACAATGATTAGACAATAACTCGGTCATGTGCTGACATTTATCATTTCAAAACAAGAAAAACTGCTTATTTGCTGGCATTTTGAGACACCTTTATCCTCTCTGCCCGATCTACTTTTCATCCATTTTTTTTTTTTTTTTTTTTTGTTTGCACATAATTTCAGCTGCTGAAAGTCAAAGAATGTTGCACTGTGCTATGAACTGGCATTGCAATACACTGCAGTTATTGAGGCTTTTAAGAAATGATTTAGCATCCCAGAGTAGGTGGGTTGTGTCCTCAGGTTCCAGACAGTCTCTTAAGTCAACAGAATGTCTGAATTCTTTCCTCATTGTAAACTCACTTCTCTCATCCTCCTCTGATTTTTATCCTCTGCTGCCCTCCATCCTTCTGTCTTTTTCATCTCCAAGTGTCTTTTTGCTGTGTTTATTGACTAATCCCAAAAATATTCACCCACCTACTCTGGGAATTTATCTTGGACAGCAGATGAGTGGACATTTGAATCGTTTAAGACTTGTTTTATACATGTTCCACACTTTTACTGTCACATTATTTCTATACTATTTCACAGTGTTATATCACATTAGTTATGTTAGAACTGTGTTGAGAATTGTGTGTTTGCTGTAATGGTAAGCGAGGCTAGCTATGAAATCATGCTGGTCATTGCTAGGCTAACTTTGCAGTTAAGTTCTTTCCTCTCTGAAAAGCTGGTTTTCCAGTATCACAAATAACAATTGCTTTATCCAATATTTTGCAAATGTGCAATCACATTGATGGGGAATGGAAATCTACAAAGACTTTAAAGGATTTTGTACCAGTATAGCAGCATGTGCCTGATTTATACATCTGAACATGATGTGTCGTGTCATTTTTAAAATATCTACCAAAAAACATTAAAGTGCTTAATTTCTCTGATGTATTTCAAATCATTTACCACAAAGAAACTGTTGCACTGACCCTTTTGCACAGAATCAGGATTTCGATGGGGACTTTAATTAAAAGTAACAACCTAAATGAAACATACTCAAAAGACCGACAAGGTGTTCACATCCTCAAGATAAACGAGGAAGCAGGGATGTAATCATTTCTCGCTTAATCCTGTGGCTTCACAGCAGCAACATCACACTTTACAAATGGAGCGCTGCAGTGGGGAACACGTATTTCAGCTTTTTACTTGGTTGTTTTTGGTACATTAGTAACGGCAGTAAGTTAAAAATTTCAGAGCAGTATGCAGTTTGAACAACATGTGTTAGCATCAAGTGAATAAAAGCAGTCCCACTGTGCATCTAAGCAATGACAGATACCTCTTAGTTTCTCTGGTTCAGTTGTCTTCATGCATTTATGGAGAAACCATGAACTTATGTGACATTGTGTGAATTTTAATTTGCACATAACTTAAAGTTTTAAATTCACAAAAAAATTGCAATGATATTGTGTCTGATGAGCAACCTCAATCTAAAAGGCAGTCATTAATAAATTGGTCACCTAATAAAAATTTCAATTGTTTTGAGGATTATTAAAGGACCATACCATCAATTTTGCAGGCTAAAGCATGATAAATATTACCTGCGTATATGTTACATTACTGACAATTTCCAAAACACAAAACCTGATTTTAATTTTCCTATTATTTTGTCATATCCCCTACTCTTTCAAAATCAAATGTCCAGGTAATATACCCACTCAAAAAATAGCAAGGCTATCACTGGGCTAACACATACAGACAGACTGATTCACACTCACATTTCCACCTACGGTCAATTCAGAGTTTGCATTTCAAAGACACTCAGCAGAAATGCTGATATTTTAATGAGGTCTAACCTTCCTGGCTCAACCTCTGTCCAAATTTACCCGTTTGCCTGAGATTTCAAAGCTTAAAGTCGACGCAGGAGACCAGAATAACTGGGACTCACAGTTAGCTGCTGCTAAGCGTTTACTAGAATTCACAAGCTGCTTGGCTGAGTTTAAAAGGTCTTTTATTTATTTTTTATTTTTTTTGATGAAATGGCAACTGTAAAAACTGTAAACACACTCTCCAACATGCAGATCAGAGAGGCATGAATCTGGGTTGCAACTGCAGAGTGTTTTTGGGTAGTTTTAAAGATGCTGGTTTAATTATTCACTCTTTGTACTGATTGCTGTTTTCCTCTGTCACTGTTGCTGTATTTATTGTACTTTGGAACTGGAAAGTCAGAACTTGGAATTACATTCACAGACACCATGCGTTTGAGCTTAACAAACTGGGAGGTCTGCATGGACATCTCCATGAAAACTTTATTGTTTTGTTTGCTCTGTCGTACCAAAAGAAGCTTTGTTTGAACATTTATGAGCTAGTTAACTTTTTGAAACAGCTGCTGCATTGCCAGTGTACTATCTTTATCCTGTTACTGTGTCTATATGATGATTGATTGAAAGAAAATGCTCCAAAACATTTCAATTACTGCTTATGGTGTGAGCAGCCATGGGAGGGAGTTTTCTTCGATTGTTTTTTTTTTTNTTTTTTTTTTTGTTTTTTTTTTCCAGTTGGGAATCGGAAATCCTGAATTCCAAGTTCACAAAACGCAGCACTCACTCTTTTCTCCTATTTCGTATTCTCTTTTCCTCTGTGTCCTTCCCTCTCTCCATTTCTCTAATGTTATCTTTACAGCCTGTCCCCTCTCTCTCTCTCTCTCTCTCTCTCTCTCTCTCTCTCTCTCTCTCTCTCATCCACAACCTTCCCTCTCTCATTTTCTGATTGACAAGTGTGATGGTGTTTGCCTCTCCTTTCCCTGACCTTCAACTCTCATGCACATGCACAAACACAGACACACACACGGCACACAGCAAGACTGCTAATGGCTTCTACCTTTGCACATTCTGCCAACGGGGAATTCCAGTCCTTATACAGCAGAGCAGAAACCACAGACGTACAGAGACATAGAGCATTTAATATTCATGCTATGAAGCAGCGACAGAAATGGCTCTGGTACAGACAGGAAGCAGTACAGAATGTCAGACAGGCTTTTCTACTGGCATCATTCTATGAATATTTTACTTTATGCATTTGTATCATATCAAATTATAAATTGTTTATGCCCCACACTTGTTTTGATTGTTACAGCTCTCTAAAAAGAATAGATGTGGTTATTACGATGAGTTACGTATTGTATGACCAAAAAAAAAAAAAAAAAAAAACTGAAACCAATGGAAGGTTAGGAAGGTAGGAAAAACAATTCTAATATTTGCCACTCCAGTAGTATTTGTTTGGAAAATGGTTGTCAGTAGCATAAAGTGTATGCAGGTTATATTTATTGGGTTCAAATATGCAAAATCACCAGTATGGTCCTTTAAAGCACAATAATTGTTACATTAATAATTTGTTTGGAGGACAGTATACAGAAGGAGAACTGGGTAGTTTGCAAGAGCAGCAAAGTCCACGATGGCTGGACAGACCAAAAAAACCTGTACCTCGCTGTCTTGAATTTGTTCTCAGACAGTACAAACACACAGACACACACACACACAGAGAGAGAGAGAGAGAGAGTGTAGGTTGTGTGTCCTCAGGTTCCAGACAGTCTCATGAGTCAATAGAATATCTGAATTCGTTCCTCATTGTAAACTCACTTTTCTTATCCTCCTCTGATTCTTATCCTCTGCTGCCCTCCATCCCTCTGTCTTTTTCATCTTTAAGTGTGTCTTTTTGCTGTGCTTATTGACTAATCCCAAAAATATTCTTGCAGGGGAAACTCTAACAGTTGCAAGTAATGCATACATCAGTGAAGTTTGCTAATACTTCATTGTTTTATTTTTTATTTTTTTTGGCTCTCTTTTGAATCTCCTCTTTCAAGAAGGCCTCTCTCTTTTTTTTTTTTTTTTNTTTTTTTATTCCAAACCCCCTCCACTGTATCCCTCCCTGTCATCCCACTTTTCTGTCAATGTCTCCTGTTCTTTCTGGCTCACTCCCTATATTCTCATTCCCTTAAGAGCCTACAGTGATAGGAAAGGCTCAAACAGAGTAAAAGTCAGTGAATATTTGAATTTGTCATTTGGAATTATTTGATACATCTGAAATCCAATGTAACTCTGATTCCCATACTGATAGCTACTTACTTTAAATTCTGCTAACTTTACAAACAATAAACAGACATAGCATGTGTATGATTTTTAGTTCATGAAGTCTTAATATAATAAAAGGAAAAAATTAACATGCTGTCCACGAGATATACCCCCACAAGAAATTATTTCACTTTGAAATATTTGAAATAAAATTGTGACTTTGTGTCATTTGGAGGCATAATTTAAAGGGATCTCATATGGAGGTGAATAATGGTTGGTTGGTTGGTGGGTGAATAATGCCATTGATATAAGAGGAGACTGGGTCAGAGTTGATCTTTGATCAGCATGTTTAGATGATAAAAGTAAAATGTAGAGGTGAACTCTGACCTCAGACAATCAGGAGGTAATCTTCCTATTTAGATTTAAAGTCACAACTTAAACCAGACAAAAATTCACTTGGTTTTGCAATTTATTTTGTCATCAAGAAAAAAACATTTTTCATTTGAGTTCAGTTGAATGATTTGGCATTTAAAACACTTTTTGAATATTTAATTTTAAATGCATGAAACAATACCAAGTTTGAGTGCTTTTAGTTTTAATATTATAGCTCCACGGAGAGTCTTGTTGGATGGTTGTCCCTGGTGATTTTGTTGAAATTTAACATTTTACCACCAGCCAATGAAAGCAGCAGATGGCAAATGGAATCAAAAACAAAAAGGAAATAAACAAACAAACATGAAAAAGGTTTAATTTAGACTCAGGGGGCCATATCGAGTTGATTTTGCTCTCATTTCTCTGATTCACACACTATTTCATGTAGTAAGCCAAAACCACCTCACTCCCTCCCCTTAATACTGGAAAAATCTGAGAGAAAAAGATATAAGGATGGAGAGCAAACAAGATGGTGGAAGACAGAGTAAGTGAAAATCAAGTCTGTGAGAGTCCTCCCATTAGACAAATTTACATAATCACGTTTAGAAAATGACTCTGCAACAGTGACAGGAGAGCGGAGGGGAAAAAAAAAAAAAAANGAAAAAAAAAAAAAAAACAGAAAACAAAAACAGCAAAAACCCTTCTGTCAGATCTGAAGTAAAATCATCACTTCTCGAACAAAACACACTCCATAAGAGCAAGAGAAAAAAAAAGTTTATACCTTTAATGTCATTCCTGCATTTTAATCAGCAACTTCCAAACACAAACGTCACGATGAAAGGGCATGGAGAGGAAAACAAAGTAATGAAGAAAGCAAGATAATCCTCCTGTCATAGAAGAAGATGAATAACCTTTATTTATACAGCAATTACCAACGCTGAGTTACAAAAGTACAGCTAAATCAAAGCTAAATAAGACCAAAACAAATTCTGTGATAGAAAGGCATATATTTGTTTACTTGGATGAAACAAGACAGATAAAACTACCTTAAGACCTCAAGTCTATGTCATGATGAAAATATATTCAGGGTTATAGTTAAGGTATAATGAGTTATGATGCTCCTACTGAAGACATTTCCTAATAGTAATTATTGTGGTAATAATAATAATACATCATCAGCAATTAAATTGACACATTGGGTCTCAAATGTAATTAGGAGCCCATCTTATCGTCAGTATTCAGTTCTTTAATACAGGCATTTATATTCTAGAATAAAAATATATTTACAAACATGAGAGGCTATTTACAATAATTTCATATGCAGGAGCTGACACCATGATATCTGATTTCTGAGTAACAAAGTCCTCAAAACGGTGACTTCAGCCAACGACTACACACTGTACCATGGTTAAAGCAGGAGATGATGAATGGAGGGAGGCGGGGTTAATGAATTTCTTTAATTCATGACAGTGTAAAAGTTTTGCATGCATGTACACAAGTAATTAATTAGGAGCAACGTGAATATGCAGCTACTGTATCCGCATCTTAACAAGATGCCCATGATTAAACAAAGGAAAAGAACAAAGGAGCACGCATAAAACACACAGATGTACTGATTCCAGTTATTATCTGTCTTGTCATTTTAATGAATTCGCTCACTCTATTTCAATTTAACCATGGCTGCATTCCATTTAGATGTGCCAGTGAGGACTGGGATTGTGCATGTTAGCTTACAGCACAAATAAAAAAAAAGTGGAATTTTATTCATGATATAGCACATGGGCATTACCAGCTAGGACAACTCAAAATATGGGAAAATAGGGGAAATGTGTTCTTGTCATTATGTAAACCTTCATTTTTTTTTAATGGTTATGGTATTGGTATGGTATGGTCTCACCTCAGACATTCCCCCTCACTCCCCTCTTTCAAAACTGCACCCAAAACCCATCTATTCAAATCCACTTTGGATCTGTGATTCTCCCCTTCTTTCATTGTTGTAATTGCTTCTTGATTCTGTAATTGTTGATGAAATTGTTGCACTGTAATTGTTTTTATTTTATTATTGCTTTTACTGATTCTGTTACTGTTTTTACCATGTAAAGTGTCTGAGTACCTTTTAAAGCACTATACAAAATAAATAAATAAATACATTTATTATTATTGACCAGCACCTGTTAAGAAGTTATGTACAAGGTGAAATGCATCTTAGATCGAAAATAATCATCTTGATTAATTTCACATCTCTGCTCAAGATCCAAATAAATGTACATCCCTTCAAAAGTTTTCTTTCTTTTTCATGACTCAGATCAGACAAAAGTGCTATAAGTTTACAGTGTCAGGCAGAAAACATGTCTGCAAAACTCTAATCTCAATCTTCTCTCTCTCTCTCTCTCTCTCTCTCTCTCTCTCTATCTATCTATCCTGTTTGACATTAAAGTTGTTGTACTTTGAAATGAAGTCCCCTGAGTCATCATCAGCGGCTGCGAGAGCTTCTCCTTCCTGAAAACCCACCAGCAAATTGATTTCGATGTTAATGAGCTGATCTACCTCCGGGTGAGTTCACACTCTTCATGCTGAGACAAATGTGGAGCAGCTCAGTTGTCATTTTGAAAGCTTGCAGGCCAGGTGTGGCGTCATATGGTTCCTTGGGCTGAGAGACTCTGACAACCTGCAGAGATAAAAAAGAAAAAAAAAAAGAAGTTAAACAACACCGGTGGACTGACTTACAAAGACATGGAGGTCAAGCTTAAACTAAGGCTACTTTTTTTAGTTCCTGAGAAGTTGAAATCCAGAGATTAGAGGTTTTTGTATGAAAGTGCTTGTATGAAAGGCAATGCCTTTTCCATACATTTCACTGGGCTGGCACATCAGAAATAAAAACGTTCACACTTTGCATGAAGTAGAGCTAGCTATAAAGTCTCTGTTTGCATAGTGGAATTTTAGATAGATGTACAGTACAACTGACTTGAATGACTAACTCTATTTTACATAGCATAACCTTCTTTTAGCTAGATGCACTTGTAACAAAGAAGCAGGAGGGGAATAGAGGGGTGCAGGATAACATAACTTCAGCATAACTTTACTCAATCTCATCTATGAACATCTAGGGACCAAAAATTAAACCAGACTATTTTTTGTGGACTTCTCATCAGCATTTAAGCCCACACATCCCCATCTACTGGTGCAGAAGCCCACCGGACAGTTTGTTTTGAACAGTCGTATCATCGGATGGATTTGAGACTTTTTGACATGCAGGTCTCAGAGAGTGAGAGTAGACAGACATTTTTCTGACTTGACTGTACATCAACCAGCTCACCGCAGGTCTGTGCCCTCTTTCCTCTTTTATACTATATTGTACACTAATGACTGTATCAGCAAGTTTCATAATCGTTATATTCTGAAACTTGCTGATGATACGGTCATTGTTAGCCTCTTAAACGATGCTGAACTGTCTCATGGTCCCATTGTGGATAATTTCCTTAACTGGTGCCAAGAAGTTTTCTTAGTAATTAATGTATCTAAACCCAAAGATATGCAAATTGATTTTAGACACAAAGTTGTTATATCCAGATGCACTGTGATAAATAGTCAGACTGTCGAAAATGTTGATTCCTACAAATACTTAGGCACCATAATTGACAACAAACTGTCTTTTGTAATGCAAACATGGTGTGTAAAAAAGGGCAGCAGTGTCTGTTTGGTCTGAGACAGCTGGCCAAGTTTCAGGTGGCTAGAACTCTGATGACTCAGTTTTACAGAACTTACATCGAATATATTCTCACATTTTCTTGTATTTGCTGATTTCCTTTGCTCAGCAGCAAGAAAAGGAGTGCATTGAATGAAATCATTAAAACTTGCAGAAAAGTCACTAGTACCCAGTTAGACAGTTTGTCTGACCTTTACAGAATATAACTTGTAAGGACACCCCAGTCCATCTTGTCTGACAGTTCCCACCCCCTACATTCATAATTTCATCTCCTACCTTCTGGTTTCTTTGTACAGCTTTCGCTTAGTCAGAACTAATAGATACGGGCATTCCTTTCTCCCTTCAGCCATTGCAGAGCTTAAAGCATAGGAAAAGGTAACAACAGTAATACAGAATTTTTTTATTCTTTCAATTTGTGCAAGTGCACACTTGTTGCAATATGTTCGCGCCATGTTTCTTGTTTGTGGTATGTTTGCTCTTGGTGTTTTTTTTTTTTTTTTNTTTTTTTTTTTTTTTTCTTCTTTTTTTTTTCTTGTACTATACTGCTACACAACCAATTGCCCTTGTGGGGACAATAAAGCTGAAGTGAAGTGGAGGGATAGCATTAAAAGTATTTTTTCTTGGCTGTCTAAAAATAACCCCACAATGGCAGATTTGGCTTTGACATTTAAGACATAACAACTTCCAGCTAAAACCTTTTCCATGTTTGGGAAGGTGAAAGTTTAAGGGGGTAAATCAGGTGAAGGTGGGTGCCACGATCATGGGTGGCAGCCAACTAGTACGTAATCCCTCACCTAGTTTGTCTATTTTGTATAACTCACAGACCTTTGAGTACCTCACCATTTGCTGTTTATGCACAAAAACATCCCAATACTTATATTAATTTAAATGTGTCAGGCTCATAACTTATCAATCAACCTTGTAATTTAGCTTTAACAGCTGTAATGTTAACAAACACAATATAAAAGTTCTCACCTGGTATCCACATTCTCTTGGATATTTGATGCTGCTTTTTTTATTTGCCAATTAAATCCCAGTGTGATCAGTTACAAACTGCATAAAATAAAATTTTCTGTTCTTCGCTGTCACATGTAGAATTGATAAAATTTCCTCTCTCAAATGCAAAATGCCACTGGATGTACAGCCCCTTTCTCTATTGAAAACAATCAAAGAATAAAGAGGGGAGCAGGGACGGGGATCTAATCAAGTTCTTTCAGTGTGGATGTGTGAATTGGCTCTATAAACCCATCTTGTGTTGCTATTTTTGTTTCTGTGTGTGTATGTGTGCATGCATGTGTGTGTGTCTGGAGCTGATCGATGTTGTACAGTAATTTGACAATGTGACACGGGTTGGATGAATTTACTGCCACGGAACCAAACATCAAACAACATAGCTCCAGACAGATAATCCAGTTAGGCTGGGGACACACTTCACCACTGAACAGATGGGGGAATGTTTGAGATTACGCACACTTAATGGAGACCACACACCTGACCAGCAGTTGGATTTAACAACTAGACACCTGAGAACCAAACGCATTAAGGTAACACACACAACATTTATTGGATTTACATTACAGAACACTTGCTTGAGCACCAGCTGGATTTATAACACTTGATTATTAGTTGGATTAGTTTTCACAGACAGGTGGATTCAGGGAACTCAAAATCATGTCATACTACATTAAGTGGATTAAACGATGGATTATATTTGTATCTACGCATATGCTTGTGCACACGGTTGCTACATGAGCATTGTTGCTCACTTTCTCCCTTTGCATTCTTCTACTGTATGTCTAGAGGATGAAATACTACATCCACTAGGGGGCGAAGGAGAGCCAAAATATTAATCATTCCAGGTTGATGCTGCAACATCTTAAAAACTGCAACTAAAACAGTGTCAACAAAGATGGCAACAATCAAGGATATATCATTTTACTTCTGTTGCAAAGGCAAAAGAAACAGGGTCGGTGATGACGTATGTGAGGTTTCAGACATGCTAAATTAGCTTCTTGAAACGTTCAGCCATTTTTCTGATTGTCACTGCCGCTACCCTGCTGACAGTGCTGATAAAAGCTTTTACTTCACCATAATTTACTGCATCTTTCAAACATAATGTAATTCAAATTTTGGAGGAAAACGAAAGGAGGATTAGATTTTGGTGTGGATTGCTCAACCATATTGCAATTTATACACCACAGTGAGCCAGATTCATAAAGCTTAGCACAAGATTTACCATGTCGATATGGGCAAATATCGTCACGCAGCCATGTTTCCTCATTCATTACCAGCATCTTGTAGCATTTGCCTTGAAACAGTTACTATGGTATTTTCGTATTTACATGCCGGGGAAGCAATTTATAAAACACACCATCATGCTAAAATTAAGACCTGCTGTATTCTGGTGGTAAATTTCTGCGGTATGAAATATGGGCAATGATATGTTTGCCTCAGATGTGTTAGTGATCAATAAATTTGATAGACAAGTGCATCAGTTGATCATTTAGTTTATTTAAATGGTGAGTTTTGATCTGATCTCTCACATTCTTGCGTCTTTCTCCCCCCCCCCCCCNCCCCCCCACCACCAACCCCTGTGCACAGCAATACACTATGGAGGTTTATCATCTGTGTTTACCTGTTATCTTAGTGTCAGTCTTTTCAAGTGTGGAGCTCTAAAGGAGAATTTATGTTTTCTTTGCCAATTTAATGTGTCAACGTCGCTTTGACAGAAGATTAAGCAGTATGAAGCATGGCTTGTAAATATAAAGCAACATGCCGATCTTCATTGGCTTTTCCTTAGCGTGTTATTTAATCTTCACAGGTCGAAACTTTTAGTTTCACACATGACTGGTCTGTTGTCGCAAGTTTCACAAGCCAGTTCTTTTACAGTTTTCTGGGTCAGGGTGATCCTGTCTCCCAAAGAAAGGCCCTGACTGCATTCAGCACTGCACAAATCATTTCAAAATCTTTCATAATTTAGTGATCTAAACAGTGAAGCAGCAGGCGAAAACTAGCCATCCCATTCATGAAGACAGCTCAGTCGTTTTGTGAACTCCATATGTGTTTGTCAAAAATGACCAAAAAAGTGGACAAGACCACCCATACCTCCTTTCTTAGCATCTGAAATTTTCCTCTTCTTTAATATTCAGCTTTGACTTGTCTGATTTGTTTGTTTTGGCTAACATGACTTTATGTGTGCCAAGACAAAGCAAGGGTTCATCTAGCATTCAAAATGTCTTTGTTTTTGACATAGGAGATTGTTTCAACAGGCTTCTAAAGATATGTCAGCATGAAAGGGATTTTTGTAAGACTAAAAGAGAAACCAAAGCAGAGAATCAGACAGAGGGTGTGACAGACACAGAGCAAGACAGGTCAGACATTAAAAGTAATCTGTTAGCAGGATTGTATTGCCGTGAAAGATAGATGGAAATCATTTTTCACCTGCCCAGTGGAGAGGAACCCATATTTTAATATGGATTTGTTTTTCAGTAAAATGGCCCTTTAATCTCCTGGCATGTCCTACTCCTGTTGCATTAGAAACCAATCTGTGCTCCCAAGGAACAATCTATCTATCTCACTAAAGAGGAAGAGCTGTCTGATGGGTGGGTGTGTGTGTGTGTGTGTGTGTGTGTGTGTGTGTGTGTGTGTGTGTGTTTTAAGGGTGGGGAGGTTGAATGAGGACTGCATGCTCTCTGATAGAAAAGGGGGTGGGATTTATTGGCCAAAAATATTGATTAGTTTTGTTTTGATAGTTTTGAGTTTGTTTCCAGTACTACAGCCATAAAGCAAATCAAATCAAATTAAATTGATGCAGAGAGGGAGGGGACAGGAAGAGATTATCTAATCTTTGCATGGTCTGAAGAATGGATGCCTTCATTGGTGTTGTTTTCATCTGTACATACAGATTCATCATTGTTCTCTATGATCTTTCATCTCTCTCTCTCTCTCTCTCTCTCTCTCTTTCTTTCTCTCACACACAGATACACACACCATCTGGCTGTTTGTCTCTAATTTAGTTCAGTTCAAATCAAGAACAACAGATTAGAATTGCTGCACAGATAAGGAGGAGCCACATAAAGCATTAGAGAAAATGATTAAGGACTGCAGAGTTGCTGAATGTTAGGTATTAATGGTGATTACAACAATAACTCAATTCATGTGAATTCATGAATGTCAGTCACTGGTTATATGTATGTATGTATGGATGGATGGATGGATGGATGGATGGATGGATGCAGCGATGGATAGGTTAATGGTTGGATGCATTAATACTGGATGGATGGATGGATTAATGGATGGATGGATGGATGGATGTATTAATGTTGAATTACGGATGGATGGGTAATGGCTGGATGTATTATTATTGAATGGATGGATTGGTGATCTGAGAATTAATTGGTTAATGGTTAGATGCATTAATGTTAGGTGGATGGGTGAATGGATCCAAGGATGGATAGATTAATGGTTGGATGCATTAATGGTGGATGGATGGATGGATGGATGGATCCAAGGGTGGATGGGTTAATGGTTGGGTGCATTAATGTTGGATGGATGGATGGATGGATGGATGAATCAAGGGTGGATAGGTTAATGGTTGGATGCATTAATATTGGATGGATGGATGGATGGTTAGACTGATGGATGGATTCAAGGGTGGATAGGTTAATGGTTGGATGCATTAATGTTGGGCAGATGGATGGATGATGGATGGATGGATGGATGGATGGATGATCCAAGAATGAATTGGTTCATGGTTAAATGCATTAATGTTGGGTAGATGGATGGATGGGTGGATGGATGGATGGATCCATGGGTGGATAGGTTAATGGTTGGATGGATGGATGGATGATGGATGGATTGCTGGATGGATGGATGGATGGATGATGGATTTGTGAAAATTTATTAAGAAAGGCAAATTTTAATTGGATAGACATAAAATACACACATTGCTCTAAAATACTGCATGTTTGCTCACACAGAAGCTGTAATTTGAATCCTGCCTTCCAGCATATCACACTTCTGTATTCAGATTTAGAAATGAAGAAAGTCATTGTGGAACCACAAATTAAATGTTACACTTACACAGAGATTTTGTAATCATGAACTAGTTACACAATTATACCACAGTCAATTGGATTGGGATTGGAGCCTATCCAAGCAAGACTAAGATATGGGAATTGAATCCAACCAGTTTTTAATACAAAAGCTGAAGCAGGGGATCTTAACATACTTTAATAACATGAGCAGCCACATAAGCACACATTAGGGCTCATAGATAATTAATTATACAGTATCAATAATATAATTTTTTTGTGAATTACAGCATCTCCAACAAACCCATTGAGAACCTCCAGTGGATAGTGGTTGAAACATTAAAGTACCAGCAATGTGTTAAGCAGAGTGTAAATGTCTTGATAAACTGAACTTATGTATAGAAAGAATATAAAGCGTCCTCTTAATGCCTTTCCACATTGAGCCTGTCTCTCAATTAAGATTTTATTCAGCAAGTGTGGACCATGAAGGTAATATTTTTAAACAGTTTCACTATTTCTGACCCATACAAATTTAGATAATTCCTTGTACTGTTAACATTTGATATCGGGGCATCTGCTGATTCAAAATGTCTGAAAAGTCATAAATGATAGACCTTGAAAATGTGATTGATAAGCCTTGCATAAAAAGCTCTAAGTCAGAGGTGTTACAGTATTTCATTGCCAATGTAATCACCCTCCATTTCGATGTACTTCTGCCTTTTAATTGAAGTGTCTGCAAAAAAGTTTCCAGCTAAACCCTTATTTCATGTTTTGGAAAGAGGAAAGCCAAATCAGGTGACAAATGGTGGATTTTGAACTAGTTCAAAGCCACAATTATAGCTTGCAACTTTGGCAGCACATAACCTGTTACATCACATTTCTTCTCAATGTCTGCTCAAATGTGCCACATAATATGCTCCCGTAATGATCTGGTCCATTGGGAGATAATCAACAATCATGACATGCTCAGAAGCCCCAAAAAATGGAGGTTATGACTTTTCCACGTGATTGGTCAATTTAGTTGGAAATGATGCCCTCAGGTTTGATCCATGGTCACAGATGGCTGCAAGATCATGACATTTGCAGGATGTGTTGTGCCCGTTGCTTCTGCGTCAGAGGCTTTGATTTGCAATGGGCTGAAACCTTCCTCATTGCCAGATCACTTATGATAATGGCTTGAATCTTTTCCTCAGAAATCCCAATTGTATTGTCCATATTCCGCTCAGTTAATCAGGAGTTATGCATCATCTTATCATGGATCTTCAGGGTCATTTATGGTGTTGAAGCAGACAGACCGAGGCTCTCTGTCCTATGTTTAATTCCTGCTGACCATTTTTTTTTTTTTTTTNTTTTTTTTTTTTTTTTTATAGTGCATAGGAAAGGGCGCCCTGCCTGGTGATGCAGTCATACTTCATCCATGGCTTTTATTAATAACTACAAAATGTTGCATATACTGTATGGGCTACAAATGAAAGGAACACATACATTTTGTTTTGTCACCTGCTCATGTTGTTGAAGAGGTAAATGAAATTCTGTTTAAATACTGCGCACACTGTGAGCCTGTCCAGAGTCAAGCATTACACTTCCATAGACTCCCATTTCACCAATTCATTCATGGTTACCACCACCATTTCGTGCTTCATCACCATTTCCTACTTCATCACCGTTTCCTATTTCATCATGTCCACTTTCAGCAGAGGACGGCCGGTGCAGAGCGGAAACACTGCACACACTCAAACACACACTCATCACAAACTCTTTTAGTTTCTGGTGAGCGAGTTCAGTGCCAAAGGCTCCATATATCGTGTGTCAGTTATTTGTTGCATGTGTGTGAAGTTGAATTCAACAAAGACAATATAACTTCATTTCATATCTCGTGAGGAAAGACCTGCTGGCATCTGGAATACTCAAACCACCAAATAACGTATTTGCAGAACTAATCAAAATACAAATACAATGATTTTTTCTTTACAGTTTCTCCCTGGAAAATGATTCACTTTATTAAAGAAACTACTCCAGGTAAGAGAAATGCGTTTGTTTCTACCATTTCCCATTTTTATTGAAATAGCACAAAATCCGTTTTTAAGAGTCAGTTTTTGACACTAAGACAACTATTACACTTGCTTCTGTAATTCTTTGGCTAAATCTCTCCTAAATTGATCTCCAAGTACCATCATCAAAATTTAAGAAAGGCCTTGTGAAACCAGCAGAAACCTTTTAATTAAAAATCCTGGTAGCATCAGTGTGACACTGCAGGTGGAGATGCAGGGCTCAGGTGAACTGTTATAGCCACAGTGGAACGACCCACCAGGGCATGTGATTGGTCAGTTTAATGCTAAGTGTTTCTTATTGGATAAAATAGTCAATCAACTCAAAGCTTGTAAAAAATTATCACCCAACTTTCTGATTGGCTACTTTCAGTACACATTCAGTAGACTAATGAAGGGGATTTTTATCTAAAATGGAACAATGGAGATGAAAACTTAACATGGAATCTTTTTTAGGACACTTATATTCACAATGTTGGTAAGAATGCAAATTTATTCCATATTTTAGCATGATTTGGTCAGCTGAATGTCATGGTTTAATGCCACCAGTGAGCAGCCTGCTGGAAGCATTATTGGCATGTATCCAGGTTTTCATTGTTTTGCCTTGTTGCCCTGCTAGCAAATGATTTTATTTTTTATTTATTTATTTATTTTTGAGTGGTGAAACAAATTGTTCAATTTTTTTTTTTAAATAATGTTTTAAAAGGGTACTGTTTTGAATAATTTCATTTATTGATCACATAGTCTCACATAAAAACAGACTCTGGATGCCGGCGTCTGAGCAATTAGGAGGCGTGTGATAGGAGGAATGAGAAGTAAGCCATACAAGCCTTGTTTATAAATAATAAATGCATACATACTGAATAAATGAACAAAGCAAATATTTTACACAATCAAGTTCTTTGTACGTTTGATGACAGAAAAGCATAGGACACAGCAAGTGCACAACTGTGCATGTTTGTCATCTGGAAAAAAAAAAAAAAATGTCCCAACCAATGTTGAAACCAAAGCTTGGCCCTTGCATTTAAATATTCTCACAAAGCAGAACTGGAGTATCTGCATGTGTGATCAGGTGCGAAATTCAGGTAATCTTCCCATTCTGCTCTCACCAGTGCAAAGTGGGTTCTCATGCAGATCTACTGATTTGAATTCCAGTCTGGTATGGAGGATTTTCACTGTTTTTATTTTCTTCCTCTCTTTTTGCTTTCACACTATTCTCCTCTCATCATGGCGGAGTCGGCTTTAAAAGTTACCGATGTATATTCATGTATGACAGGGAAGCTCTCGGCTGGATTTGTTGTTCGTACTTCCTTTGTTTTGTTCTTCAGTCCTTTCTCCTTTGCAGCTTCCATTTTTAAGTTGCTGATTTTTCTTTTTTTTTTTTTTTTTTNTTTTTTTTTTTTTTTTTAATTCCCGCAGAGCTTCATCTGTTTGGGATGGTCCTTGAATGAAAAAAGGCCTCGTTATCATTGCTGACATTTCTCATTATAATGGGTACCCATGTGTTTACCAAAAAATACTGAGAATCTTTTCTTTAAGTCTTCTTGTATGTTGATAACAATTTTATTCCCTATTTGTTTTATGTCTCTGATACCCATAGGTAAATAAATAGCAGTTATACTTAAAGTTTTTATTTAAGTTTAGGTCTGAAATATGTTTTAAGTATGTCATACTGACATACTTACTTTTATGTGGAAAGCTCCAAATCTTATGTATATGTTATATCGTTTGTATTATAGGTGGTTTGCCTTGCATTAAAGGAGTATACTTCTGATTTTGCATGTTTGATCCCAATAAATATTAACAACTGGCATCTATCTCTTGACGAGAGAGAGAGAGAAGACTCTTTGTTGCAGTCTCCTACCTGCCTTGTTAACTGTGAGAGCCCAAAAGCATTAAAAGTGAAATGCAGAAGGTGAAAATGGTCAGGGTCAGAAATTTAAATTTCAAAAAAATATATTTAGTTGATTTTCAGCACCATTTTTGTACCATAGACCTGGATTTTCCTTAAATTTTACAGAAACACCTTGTAGCATGTATGTTTTTTTGCACAGTGGTGAATGTTATATATGGGATATGGTGTCAACTACAGAAGCATATATATATATATATATATATATAATGAGATATTATTTTCAAAAGGGGTTGATTGTGTTATACAGAAAGATGGAATACTACTTTTTTTTATTAAAGGCCCACATATGGATTTCACAGATCTGAAGAACTTTGGCTGTCCTCATCTCAGTGTCCTGTGGAAGTTACTGCATCATCTCATCATGGCGTTTCACACCATCACTCTTTATGATGCCACTGACACTATGAGTTGATGCATATCAGGTATGTAGTTTTGCTGCGGGACTTCATATTTTTCTGTACCATTCCTCTTTGAATCCTCTGTTCTCCTGATCAAGTTTCCTTTTCTTTGCTAATGCTAACTCGAGACCGAGATCTTGCAGCTGGCATTAGCAATGACATCCTCAGGTCTCTGACTGATAGTGACAAATCGTGGCCACAGTAGTGACAGTCGTGTCTTGTGATTGCATCGAAGTGAATGCGCACATGGAAAGGGGCGACAGATGCATGCATACACACAAGTGAACTTGTAGTATTGCAATACGGTCCTTGGTCAGGACTTTGAGAAACCCTAGTATATAATATACACACATGCATGTGCAGAACACACCGGGTAAATGCTGGGAAGGGCTCCTGCTAGAGGCTCCTGCTGCTCCCTGCTAGACTGCACAGGACAAGCAGGTCTCAAGAATGGATGGATGGATGAAAAGGGGGAGAAAAATGTAAATATCTACAACAAAATTTCTTGACTTTTAGCATCTTTTTTGTCTTTCTGTGATGTTTTCTGACTTTCCCACCTCTCTGTCTCTTTCTCCATCTCTTTATCTTATTTTCCTTCCCAGCTGTATTAAACACAAACACAAAGTAAGACATCAGCACTGACCTGCTCGCGGCCTGTTCACATTTGTTTGGGACCACCGCTGATTACCGTTTCAGGGGTCTGGATGTCTGCAAGGATTCAGATGATTCATCTCTAACTCCTCTGAAAATCTGCTTCAAACACACCTGAGGTGGTGTAAGATATTTATATAAACAGACAAGTATGCTCACATGCACAGGTATATGTTCACAAAAAAACCAAACAAACATTAAGTAACGTGAATACAGTTACGCACTTGTATGCAGCAACACCTCCCACATGCAAGATTTATCCACATTTTATAAGCATGCTTGTTTTCCTTTGAAGACAGATTGGTAATCACTTCATATTTGTCTGAAAAGAGGAAAAAGGGCAGAAGGAGAGATGAAAAGTAAGTCAGAATAAGATCAAAGGACTGAGAATATTTTCAGGCTTGAATTTATGAGAGATTTCATAGTGCGGTGCAGTCAGTCAGCCTATTATCACACTAAAAGTGAGCTCTCAGGTAGAAGAATGTATTTATGATTTGACTACCGACTGGGAGAAAGTTATTGACAGTGGTGCCTAAACTTACACACATGGGCCTTTGTGCCATTTTCTATTACCATAGCCTATATTCAAGAAAACCTAGAGCACAATCAGGGAACAGAAGACCAGCAATCACAAGCACCTGGCGCACCTCTCCATCTCTACTATTAAGCATTTTTGCAGCATTTTTCGACTTTGTTCTCCTTCAGGTAAAATTACAAATTGCTCATGTGTGAGCCAAAGAAGAAATATGAAAGAAGATGAAAGAAGTGACTGGAAATCAGATGAAAGGACTGTAAATGTTAGCCGAGACTTTGTACTTTGATACACATGTTTTTATCCTTCAAAAGCAAAGGCACTTGGGGAAGAATACTGCAATTACTGTTTTATCCCTGATGTGACATAACACTGAGGTGGGGTGAAATGTCTGTTTTCTGTCTATGAAATTGGCCAGCTTTAATAATGCTTGAGCATGATAATTGATGGTAGCTGAGATTTCACTGGAGTGCAAACTGAAGCACAAGCGCTGCTGTGTATAATTTGAATACTAAATGAGAGTAAATAGCAATTATTTCAGCTATATCCTCTGTCCGTGGAACGGTCTTCTGATGGTTTTTGGCTCAACACTGCTTAATAAACACAGAGGAAACATTGCTCTTTAGCTGACAACTAAATAAATGACTCCCTTTGTGGCCCTTAGGTGGAAGCGACACAGACACAGAGGGACATCAATATGTAATTAGTCGTCCGACAGTTGGATTCAATTCAGTTGGAAGGCGCTTAGTGCCAAGGGCAACCAAGACTGCCTGCATGGAAAATCATTTATCCCAAAACAATATGAGCAGGTGATATGTAGCTTCACCTCTCCGCATGCCTCGCTTCAGCAGGCTCAGATGGCTTAATGCTTTAATATGGACTCTGTGTCACATACTCATCTGCCTCAGGCCCTTCTGCTTTGGCCAAAAGTAAATTTTCACCTGATGGAAAGAGTTCGTGCCAGGCATGTTTGGAGGGCTTTAATTTTAAAGTGTCCTTCAGTTTGTTTTGGAAAGTGAGAATGAGGCCATTTGGACTGAAGTGGCAGTGGCTTGCTTCAGTAAGATGCCTGAAAATTCAAATCTTCATCCTCTTCCAGAGAAAATCCCAGCAAAGACAACTTTCCTCAGTTAGGCTGAAATTACAGAGAATGGAATCTGATTTGTGGTTACTAAGAGTGCACTGCTGACATGTTTCAAACTCTCATATATTTCCTTAAATCCACAAACTGAAGAAGCTATACATTTTGTTTCAAATGTCTCTTTAAAATTGTTAAAAACACACAACTAGACACTGTAATGATTTAAGGTCTTTCCCTTTCCTTTCTGCTCCTTCGTTTCTCTGCCCAGTAAGAGAACATTATGTATTCCTGTTATAATCTCCAACATGCCAGGAACAAACTATTCCTGACACAGTAATGGTCTTGTTCCATTAAGCATCTGTATTTAAAGCAATTAAATACACTCTGGTGTCTGAGTCTGATAAAACTTAAATGACATAACAGTGAGGTCTGTGCAAAAACTCATCAGTGAAGTTTAACAGCAAATTTCCAGCAAATTTTACCCATCGCAGGTTTCTGCAGTCACTAGAAGCTCAATAGTGATTGTTGAGCTACTATGAGATCCTGAAAATGTGATATTTGAGAAAGACTGCAACGACAAAATAATCACAAAGCAGTGGTCAAAAAATGAAATTATAGGTCAAATCTACAGAGTGGATATGTACAGAAGTGAGGATGTACTGAATGCAGAATGTGTGGAGAAATAAAGCACTACTCATATGTATGTGTGTGTCAGTACATGTGTATTGTGTGTGTGTGTATTGCAGTAAATGTGCATTGCAAGCTAAAGGAAGCTGCATCTCATTTAATATTCAGTACTACAAAATCTGCAAGGTCCTTCTCTAAAACTAAAGGTAAAGCCAAATATTGTCTGAAAACTCAAATATAATAAATTATTGAAATGCTGGCTGTTTTTTTTTTTTTTTTTTTTTTTGTCCCTATGTGCCCAAATATAAGCATACAGTATATATCAGTTATTAGTCGCATGTCTGAAGCTGTTGTTGACATGATTAGTTAGACTAAAACAGGCTCGAGTATGATTTGTTTGGGCAGATCTGAACACAGTAATTGTACTTGGTTGTGGACCAAAACTAAGTGGTCTCAATCTGATCATAAACAAACTCTTGACTAATTTGTTTTTTCGGTATGAATATGATCTAAACTTGTTCTGAACCAACTACATTTACAGAATATTCTAGAACCTGATAGGTGCCTATGTCTAACGTGTTGAAGGTTAGCTTGTTACTGTATGTGCTCAATGTGTTTTATTCTCCTGTTCAGTCAGCTGAAGACAGCACATCTTTCTCTATGTAATCTGAAGAAATATGAAGTTTCAAAGTGCAATCAGACTTCAGATTATTCTCCAGGCATAGTTTTGCTTGGTATTAGGCCCAAATGATGGCGAAAACTAGGAATGCATTCATCAAAGCAAAGCTTTATAGATTTGAAAATGAGCTAAAGTAAGAACCAATTATAAAAATCAACAATGTACAGTACAGTATGCTCTAAGAAAGGATATACAATCAGATGCTTTATATATTTTTTTCTTATTACAGAGGAACAGTTATACAGTATATCTGAGTGTTTATTCTCACCTGTCAGTCAAAACCATAAAGGAGCAGGGGAAAGATAATAAGACATGGTAATCATGTTATTAGATTATTATTATTATTAGGCATATGGTAATCATGTTATTACTACTGGTGTAAATATAAATACTACCTGTGTACATGTTGGGTAACTGACAAACATTTTCCAAAACATAAAACTGTGTTTTAATTTTCCTGTCATTTTGCCAAATCCTCTAATCTTTCAAAATCATATGTTCAGGTGATACACCCACCTTAAAATTCAATGTTTTGCCTGCTAACACTTACATCTGAATGTAGAAGGCACAGTCTTTTTTTATTTATTTTTTTAATTTCATGGTAAAAGCCATTTTTTACTGGAACTATATTCCCTGGTGGAGACATACATTTTCTTCTGTTCTTAATAATACATAGACAATAAATCAATAAATAAATAGATACTGTGTTCTCTGTGATGGATTACTTTTTTTTAATGACACAATTCTGGAATGAAATGAAAATCATGTCAGTCTGGAAGGTAGAAAAAACTATTCATATTTACCTCTTCAGTAGTATATGTTTTGGGAAATGTCAGCAATGTCAAGGTGTATGCAGATTCTATTTAAAGGGCTCAAACACGCAGAACCACTGGTGTGGTCCTTTAAATGCTGTGGACATGCAGACACGGATGAAGAAGAAGAACAGAGTTGGTTAGACAAACATACAGACAAACCAGATTTTGTGATAATCTCAAACCTAAGTGGAGGAAAGCCAGATTTAAAGCCTGGATGTGGTGTTAATTAAAGAACAAACATTGAAGAGGCGTGGGGAAGCGGGACAGAGCTGTGGAGGCAAAGTTCGGGATGGTGACTGACATGCAAGTCACATTACCCTTGAGAGTTCGCTATCCCACAGATGGGTCAATTAGAAGCAGCCAATTAAAATTAGCCAATCAACCATCTGCCAATTAGAAGTCTCTCAGTTTGTAAAGAGCCATTTTCCAGTCTGCCAATCAACAAGCAGCAAGTTAACTGTACAGCACTTAACAAGCAGCTACAGCAGAAAGTGAATCCACAGTTACTACCTGTAGATACTCAAGTAGTCCACATTAATTGCCCCATGTACTTAGACTGTGTGTGCGCGGAAGAATCCTATAATTATCCTCCTGACATCCTTGACTCAGTGCGTTCAGTTTGATTTTTATGTTTGACTTCCTGGCTCCTTCTTAAAATTTATTTTAACGAGCCTCCTGCTCCTGTAAGTGCTGAGTTGACAGTGTCTGTCACATTTATGATGGTTTGGATGCGTGTCAACAGACGAGCTCCACGCACCACACTGCCGCTTTTTAGGAAAAAGTATGACAGAATTTTTCATACATAGATCAGCATGAAAATAGCTGCGATGACAAAGTCCCCGCATGAAGTGTGAGTGCAGATGTAAGAGCTCCAGCGATCTGCAGGGATGTAAGATCCTTGGTCCTCCTGAGTCGTAATATTTTGTAATCTTTTTTACTTCTCATTTTATTTTACTTGGATTAAATGTTCTGATATTGATCTTTAAGCTGGTTTCAATGTGGCCATTTTATTTGTAGTAAATGCATCAGGTTTTTCTTTGTGATTGCTGGACATCACACAGGTTGGAGACTGTTAACCGATTTTAAGATTGTGCTCAACACAATCTGCATGAAACAAAGACACCCCAAAGGCTCTACAAAGGAGAGCAGAATCAGATAAATTCCACTTATACTTCCACTTGTGGTATTGAGCAAAATACTAAGAACCTTTGATCTGACCATACAATAAAACGAGCGGGTAAATCCTGGTGAAAGCACGGTTTATTGATTTTTCCCTTCAAGATTTTTCTGTTAAAATATGAGGAGGAGTTAAGAATGGGGCTGATGACAAGTAGAGGAAAGTTAAGATATTACAGATATGGAATAAATTAAATTTGAGCACCTCTTTATGGGGAAATTAAATTTATTTTTATATATTATTTTATAATGTTCTTCCTAATGATTATTTTGTTTCTCTTCTTTTGTCTCTTACTGTCCTTTTGTAACCAAAGGAGAGGATGTATTGCTTTGAACTGAACCACTGGCGGCCTGTGTGCATGTGTGTATGTATGTGTAAGTGTGAGTGTAAATTGCCATCATCATCAGCTGTCTCAGAATAAAGTTTCTCACAATAAGTCAGTGGAGGATGCTCTGTTTTAATTAAAGAAAATTTGCTCATCAAAAGCAAAGTTTTGAAAAGAAAGAAAAACTATGACAACTCTGGAAATCATGATGGATACATTTTTTCAATCACACATTCACCCGAGGAAATTAATTATACGTTTTCCTCGTGTGGACATATTTCAGAGCCAAAGCTTTATATTCATAGCAGCACTTTATTCTACGAATATGTAATTTAAACATGAACTGCCAAATAATTAGAATCTGATTAAAATATCACAAAATAAAATGATCATATTATTGACTACAGGTAAACTTTCCACAGACTTTTCATAATGAAATGCTGATTTATGCTAGTTGCCCACTATAATTTAACATAAGGCTCTTTCAGACATGCACCCATTCTGTTTTTTTTTTGTTTTGTTTTGTTTTTTTGTTTTTGTTTTTTTTTTTTTTTGCTGGCGATTTAACACTTGTAATCTTTGAAGGGCTCTGAGTCACTTTTCTGTAAAAGTAGCACTGGCAGTGTTAGTAGGTAGGCTCTCATCATTTCTGTAACATTTCCTTCACAGCACAAGTGTAAATAACTGCAGGCACATCGCCAGCAAAGGCACACACGAGATGACGACACTCTGACGTTAAACATTTATGTGCATAGCATATGGACCAATCAGGTGAGACCAGGAAGTGACACTAAATATTGTGCACCTAGATCAACGAGCTCAGTTTGGATGAGCAGATTTGTCACGGAACTCATCTTATGAACTATGATGTGTTCAAATCTGACAAATCTGCTGATCCAAAATGAGCTCAATGATCTCGGTATACAATGTTCTTCCTCATGTTGATTTTGTTTCTGTTCTTTGTTTTTTTTTTTTTTTTTTTTTTTNTTTTTTTTTTTTTTTTACTGTCATTTTACAACCAAAGGAGTTACAGTAGCTAATTTCTATTCTGAAGCAGAAATCAGCTAAATGGCACCATTGTGTAGAACACATACTGCACCAATGAAGTAAACCGAGAGAAAAAGCCTAAGAAAACTGACTCACTCACTATGTTGCTGTAAATCTCTTGCCTCTTGTATTTTATGCAACTTTCTGTTCTCAGTCTCACCTGGCATATCCCAAATACTGTGTGAGAATTGCTCCTCTATTCATAAAAGTCCTGAATGTTTGTAAAACCCATTATGGCATTTTGAATGGACAAAAAGCTGCCACTTTAACAGAAAGGTGATGCAATTTAAAGGAAAATAGCAGAGATTTTGCAGGTTTGAGCCCAATATACTGTATAGAACTCACATACATGTTATGTTACTGACAACCATTTCCCAGAATATACTATTTTAGCGGTAAATTTTAGAAATTTTTTTCCCATCTTCCAGACTGCCATTGGAGATGCTTCATTTCATATGCTGTTAAAATCAACTTGTAGAAACTTGAAACACACTTGAGATAAGTAATCCATCACAGCGAACACTACATCTATTAATTATTTTTGTCAAACTAATTTTATTTAACCGGTCCCACATGGAGCTGCACGGAAGATTGACTGACATTCAGAACGATTATATAGTTCCAGACAAAGGCGGCTTTTACAGAGAAATTAAAAACAAGCTTCCCTCAGACATACAGGCAAAACATTGAATATTAAGGTGTGTGTATGACCTGAACATTTGATTTAGAAAGATTGGGGGGTCTGGCAAAATAAAATGAAAACTAAAATATGGCTTTGTGGGGACTGATAATTTACCAACAGGTATTGGGATGTGTCCCTTTAAGGGTTAAGGTTACTACACATGCATATATACATGGTGTCTTTTGCCAGGCTCTTTAAGCTTGGTTTGTGGTGGCAAAATAAAGTTAGACATCAGCCAGGGAAGTTGAAATAGCCTATAGTCTCTGTGTCTTTTTGCTGATTGCCACAGTTTTATGTTTTGGAAAATGGTTGGCTGTAACATAACGTGTATGTGGGCAGTATATGTTGGACTTAAACATGCAAAATCGCTGCATGGTCGTGTTGCAGATTCCATATCGTGATGGGTTGATCTTATTCAGAAGACTATGCAATATAGCTAATAATAGCCACATACCAAAAATGTCTAAGTTATCAGACTAAATCAGTTAGGCCTTTGGTTTCGTGTAAAGTTTGATAACTCTCATCACTTTAGCTTCATAGGCCCATATGTGAGACTCTTTGGGCACTTTTCAACTATAGGGCCAAACAGTTACCAGGGCCACTTCATATTGTTCCATGCTGCTCCAGACTCATGATAATGGTTACCATTTTTGTTTTCATCTGTGGGGCTGCCAAAAGCAGACAGCAAGTGATGCAAGTGAAAGCAGCACATTTCATGTTTGGAAGCACAGCCTCTAAGAGATGAGATTACTGCACCAATTGCTGAAAATTATATTCTGTATCAACAAAATTATGCTAGACGTTTAAAATAAAAAACTTGACTTAAAAAATACCTAACTTATCCTTTGATTAGCCTACTATTTAATATGTATGAAAGTATGTATGGAACTAGTTGCCACAAGTTACCGTAATCATTCACTATCACTTCCAAGAGCTGTTTAACTGTGGAGGGCGTGGAGAAGGACAAAACTAGTACACAGTTGTTGCGCATGGAAGGACAGCATCCTAAAATGCTGTCCAAAAGTTTGTAGAATTGGTCTCTTTTCCTGGTGGCTCCTCTTTGGCTGTTATCGTCCTTCTGGATCCTGTATGTGTGTTTGAGCTTTTTTAAAAAAAATTATCTCTGCATTGTTTGGAGGTCCGATGACTCCCCTGTGCTGTCAGAGACTCAGCTATTAGATGCGGAGTCACAAAACTGACATAAACCAATCAGTGAACTCCTACGTCATTACGCCCGCCTACTGAAATATTGCTGTTGCGCTGAGCATGGTTATCTATCCATGCTGAGAAAACCGTGCCAGGAATGGCTTGTAAGTGTTCTGCACCAAACCATTTCCAGGTGGAAACACCATTACAACCTCTTTTCTCTTTGTGCTGAGAACCATTCAGCCCGACAGTGGAAAAGTGCCTGTGATACACAGATAGTCACCATTTCACAGTTTGTTAGCATTTATCATACAAACTGCAGTGCACGTGGATCCTCCTCATCGCCTGACTGGCCATATGGTTTGTGTTTCTGTCAGTTGTGAAACCTGGTGACACAGAGAATATAAGAGCAGGAGATAGATGGAGAGAGCTGTCACCATAGCAACTGAATGAGAGAAGATATGCTAGATGGGATGCATGAGCCACAGCTTTCAAATGTACATGTGTGTGTGTGTGTGTGTGAGTGTGTGTGTGTGTGTGTGTGTGTGTGTGTGTCAAGATGTATACGTATATACAAAACTGTCACCTTTCACCAGACTTTGGAGTTGAAGACCTCATGGACAGGATGTTGGATGTTCCCAGTTCAAACTCAAAACATATTGAGGTTTATCAATTTTATCCAGAAGCTTCCCTCACCATCTCACGCAGCTCATCACCTGGTGGTCATTTGTTTACAGTTTTTCATCTCTCTTCATGCATATCAAAGATATACACTCACAGATAAGATGATGCCACCAAAAAGTCAGTCGTTTGTCTTTGGCTTAGACTGTTTTGGTACTAGCTATGCTTATGAGCAGCTGTACTATATATTCCATAATTATGTTTGCTGTGGGCTAACATAAACATCTACTAGCAAAAATACCATTCAGGTTCAGATCAAACAGGCTGTTCCTCCCAATCACCCTCCTTTTGCTTTTTGCTTTTTTTTTTTAATTCTAAAATATACAACTACAAAAAAACCAAAAAAAAAANTTTTTTTTTTTTTTTTTTTTTTTTTTTTTATTGCTGAAGCAGCTTCATCTAACCAATCCAATGCAGACCTGCACAGAAGAAAATGTATGTTTCCACCAGGTAATATAGTCCCAGGAGAAGACAGCTTTTACTGGGAAATGAAAACAACCATGCCTTATACAATCAAGTGTACATGTAAGCAGGTGAAATTAGGGATTTGGTAAAACAACCACAAAAACTAAAATATGGTTCTATGTTTTGGAAAATGGTTGCATGTTTGAGCTCAAACATGCAAAATCATTGGCATGATTCTTCAGCAAAACAATGGAGTCTTGGTTTCATGCCCTCTCCAAGACTCTACCCAGATACTGTAAGATGGCTAGATATTCATATTTTGTTCAGCACACCAGCACAGACATCACACTCTCTCCTTCATGTCATGCAGATGCCTGGAGGCAATCGTCTTGCTCTGTGGATTGAATTCCACCACATAGGCACCAGCTTCAGACTTGTAATAACATACTCACCCAGCACCTCTCACTCAACCTTTCTCCAGTTCGGTTTCTTTTTTATTGCTGTGCATTGAGATGAGCCTAACTAAAAATCGGTTGGTGCAATTCAGTTTCCCACTCAAGTCCTGGCCCCTTTCCCACCAGAGAGGTCACAGGTTTAGAAACTCAGGGTTGGTCTGCCAAGGCACCCAACCCTGCTCTCCAACTGGCAATGAACTGTTACCCCTCTGCTTGTCCTTGTAGGTGGTAGGTTCACTTTGTGCCGGTCCCAAGTTGTTTTCTCAGGCTGAGCCAGGCCAAGAGCCGTGGTCCCCTCCCAGGGCAAGAGGATGCTCTGGTTTTCTTAGTCTGGGTAAGTATGCAAGTCTAGCAATCATTTATAAGGGATTGTTTGACAATGATGTATAAGGGATCTTGAACTGCCCTCAGTCTGGTGGTTCACCTGGGATCGATTTGTCTCAGAAGACTCTACTAGGAGCTCCTGGCCTGGAAACAGAGCTTCCAAATTCAATTCACAGAGGGGTGCAGCCATGCCTGCTACATGCAGGGTAAGTCAGGATCTTGCGCATTTAGCTGTTTGTTCATTTTGTCAGTCACTAACTGCACTGTATTATGTACATTAAAATTTTTATTAAAGAAAAAACTATTTACTTACAAAAATGATATTTACAAAATAGCTAATATAGCTCTGATTCAAGCACTAGATGTTCGTTTTCTGGTACTGATTGGAAAACAAGTGCAACATAAATGTGTGTTAATCACCCCAACCCCTATATAAAGCAGGATAAATACATGTCTCTGGGACAGTAAGTACATTCCTATGTATATCCTGGGTTTCAGCACAGATAGAGCAGTGAAGATAAGGCCTTAGGACCATTACAAAGGTCAAAGTAAATACTATACAGTATGTAACACTAAATGCCTATTTATGCAGAGTAAATATTGTGCATATGAGTGCAGCAAAAACATGTTTTTTTTTTTTGTTTTGGCTATGATGTGAACTTTAGCTCAGTGCGGGTGAAGCAAGGGTCTTAAAGCTTAGAACACTATTGGAAAATTCAGCATGACTTCAGGTGTTTTGTGTAAATTGTATCAATCAGAGACCTAGAGAAAAGGGAACACTGCATCTTATATAAATATATAAATGTCTTGAAAATGACATCAAGTTTCCAGTTCTCTAAATAAATATTGAGTTGAGCAACATTTTGCAACATTCTGGTGGCTTGAGGTTGCATCTCTCTCTCTCTCTCTCTCTCTCTCTCTCTCTCTCTCTCTCTCTCTCTCTGTCTCTCACACACACACACACACATCAGATTGAAGCAATAAACAGCTCTGAGCTGTAGCAGCAGCAGCTGGTGAGGGTTTGGTTGGAGCTGTGGGACCTCCCTCCAGCCACCTGACAGTCACTAATGCTGAACAAGCAGGGAGAGAGATGGAGGCTTGGCCATGCAGATGCACACACACAAACACACACACATATACAAACCTTTTTTTAATTTTTTTTTCTCCTCACATTCAGATTCTTTTACATTGTCTTTATTTTTTTACCCAAAACATGTACAAAACCTCTCTCTCTCTCTCTCTCTCTCTCTCTCTCTCTCTCTCTCCAAATTATACATACAAGTGAATCCAGTCAGTTTCACCCTGATGAAACTCAACACTTGAAATGCATCAAGGTTCCACATGGCTAAAGGGTTTATGTGTATATGCGTGTGTGTGTCTGTGAGGTGTGAATGTCATTAATGCCATGCACGTGTGTGTGTGTGTGTGTGTGTATGTGTGTGTTCCTACAAGGTAGAAAAGCAGTTTCTGTGTTGTCAGTTGCATTTAGCACAGCCTCTGGTGATCTTGTTACCCACCGGCTTACTGGCTGAGGTGCTGGCCAATAAAATCTATTGGAGGTCAAAGAGCAATTTAGGTTTTCAATGGGAGGACAAAATTATTGAAGAAAGTAGTGAGGTATTAAGAGGTTAAAGAGAGCATATGAGATGGAAAGAGGAAGAGAAAGAAAGAAAAGAAATGTGGTGAGGTGGGTGAAGATAAGCAGATACACATGAAGCAAGATTGGAAGAGCAAATAGGGAAACAGGAAGCATTTTTCCTTTAAACCCATGTTGTAAAAAAGCTGTAATGCTGTTATTCAGTACATGTAAATTTGTTAATTTTCATGTCCAAACTTGTCAAAAAATGTATTTGCTACTATTAATTCCTCAATTAAATGCAATTAAACTGTATTCAATTCAATACAGCAATTTATGACACTGAGCACTCACTATATGATTAATTACCAAGGAACACTGGCTTAACTATAAACAAGACCTCTACACTAATTATTTTTTGTTGCTTGTAATTTCTGATCAACTGGGAGTTGAGGCTTATTTTCCACTCTTTCTAATTGACTCACAGGGATTAGAACATCATAAATAGCTAAAATGTCAAGAGAGGAGAGAGATAGAGGGGACACGGAAAGCAGGAGAGATGCATAAATTAGAATATGGGATTTACACCTGGACATAAACCTGTAACCCCAGACAATGGGAGATTGACAGAGGTTGAAGTGATTGGCTCAGATTCCCTGGAGAGTTTATGGGCTCACATTAGCAACACTATGAATGCTGCCATAAATTTCTGCTACTACTAAAAGTGATTGATGGATGGAGGGAACCATTTTTGAAGGACTATTCCAGTGATGTTGCATGTTTAAGCCCAAGAAATACTGACATTTTCCTAAACATATAACAGCATTTTAGTTTTCATGTTATTTTGCCAAATCCCCTAATCTTTCAAAATGAAATGTTTAGGTGATACACCCACCTCAAATTGAATGATTTGCTCTCTAACATGTACGTCCGAATACAGAGGGGACAGTTATTTTTAGATTCTCGGTAAAAGCTGTCTTCTCCTGGGACTATATTCCTTGGCGGAGACATACATTTTCTTCTGTTCACCTCTGTGCTGGACCAGTTAAATAAAGTTCCATTGACAAAACAAAACAAAAAAATAATAATAATAATACATGTTTCAAGTCCCCACTTGTTGATTTTTTTTTTCTTTTTACAGCGTAATGACCTGAAACTAATAGTAGTCTGTAATGTAGGAAAAATAATTCTAATATTTACCGTTCCAGCTATTGTTTTGGGAAAAGGTTGTCAGTAATGCACTGTAAAATGTGAAAAGTTGAGCTTACTTAAAAAAGTCTAGGAAACCGATTGCCTTGAAAAAGGTAAGTAAATATAACTATTAGTCTTAAGTTATNTAAAAAAGTCTAGGAAACCGATTGCCTTGAAAAAGGTAAGTAAATATAACTATTAGTCTTAAGTTATATTTACTTTATGCCTACTTGAGCTTAAACATAACTTAAGACTAATTAAGACTTAAGCCTAATTAACTAGTTATAATTACTTATCTTTTTCAAGGCAATCGGTTCTCTAGATCTTTTTTTTAAGTAAGATCAACTTGTCACATTTTACAGTGTGTAACGTATGCACACAATATCAGGGTTTCAAACATGTGGAACCGCTGGTATGGTCCTTTAAGAGATATTGTTTTGGCGCTGATGCTTTGAATAATATATGCAAAGTTATTTCATGTTAGCTGTATGTGTTCTCTGCTTTAGTTCAAGAGTCCAGCTCGCCATTTCTACTGCACTCTGCCAAATATCAAGTGATCTGATTGCATTATTTCATACTAAAAAGAAGTGCTTCATTATGTGCAATTTTGTGGTTACAGGAATATTTTGTCACACAAATGTACCTCCAACTCTTCTGCTGCCTTGTTGTGTGGATGACCTGGGAATTTAATTGTGTTTTAATGCCACTATAACAGCAAGAAAAACATCAGAAAAAAATGTAAATGTAATGACCCACTATAAGATTATGCATGAGCAATTTTCTGCTGTCTTCTCTGCTGTGCACCTGATATTGTCACAGTTCTGCATGTCTGGTCACCCGTTCCTCCTCACCTGCCATTTCTGCCTGCCTGGTCTTCTGCTCCTCACCTCAGCTCTTCGACCCAACTCATCTCACATGTGAAGGCTGCCGCTGATTATCACCAATTAAGCATGTATTTAAGCCACAGCCTCTCACTCACCCATTGCCAGATTGTTTTCTGCTATCCTTGATGCAAGACTTTCCAGTGTTTTCCTGTGGACTGATTTCCCGTTGCCCAACCTGCCTGCCTTTGACTGACCTGCCTTGTCTGAATCCTGGTAATCACCTCTGCCTTCTGACCACAATTCCTGTCTCCGCATCTGGGTTTCCTGTCTCCTGTGCGGGGTGAATCATCGTCTACACCGAGATCACTGTGTGAGCGTTTTGCCCTGCCTGCTCACCTGCCTGCTTACCTGTGTCGGGTTGTNGAGATCACTGTGTGAGCGTTTTGCCCTGCCTGCTCACCTGCCTGCTTACCTGTGTCGGGTTGTGAGGAGTGACATCTGGCTGCTTTGTTCATCCATCGGCTGCTACAGGGAGAGTCTTCTCCTCATCCTGCAAAGTCAGCGTAACTCTTTGATGAACTGTATCCTGTCCGTGTTACGCTGTACTCGCCAGTCTACATATTATTTAGAGACTCTAACCATCTGGATTGTAATAACCAGAACTGTGAGTTGCTGCTGGCTTTTTCTCTCTGCTGCGGTTTCAATTAAAGAACTTTCATCTGTCAGCATTGTACTGTGCGTTGCATTTGGGTCCAAACCACACCTGTTACAGATCTTGAGATAAGAAATCTGTAATTATGTTGTCAAGCAATGACTAGTGTTTTACTTCTAAGGTTACATAGTATATTGCTATGTTGTCAGTAATAGTGGGCAGTTTAATGATAAATTAATGTAAAATACAGGCACTGTCGTAATGAATTGAGCAGGAAAATATAAAAGGAAATTGTTTCTGACATGTATTTTCTTGACATTGCGTGACTGATTTTTGCTAGTTTTGTGAATTTCTGTGTGAAGCTCAACCAAAAAAAAAAACAAAACAGGACTTGGGTATTTGGCACTTAATTAGCAGGCAGAATATAGCCACTAACTTAAATTCCACTGAGATTCAATAAAGGGAGGTGCTTGAGAGGAGCATGTGGGCTGACTCAGATGATAAAAGCCAAAGCGTGTCAGCTTCAGGGTCGTGATCAAGGCTGATTGTTAAAAATTATGGAGACTGAGGCTTTCACCTGCTCACATCATTAGATTTTCTTATCAACTGAATCGACAAAGAATCTGAACTATGAAAAGAGGCAGAAAATCTATTGTGGCAACTATTTTAAATGAGAATGTCAGCATTCTTGCCAGTCATGGAGCTGTTTTATGAAGAGTAAAAAGGATCAGAAAAGACCAGATTTATTGACTATATGCAGTAATTTGTGCAACTTCCATATTCCCTTTACATTAGATTGCATCATTTCTGTGTTTTAGGCACCCTACTTTCTTTTTATACTCTGTTTGGTTCATCTAATGCATCAGTGAAGAGGACATCATGGAGGTTAGATGGCGCTATCAACACGTACTTTAATCCACTCAGCAAAGTGGGTGTCATACTGAATCCTGGCTGTATTTTCATACTCCTCTCATCATACTTTTAATTACTGTCATTAGTGTGGGAAGTGAAAAACAGCAACACTTGAGCAGCATATGTTTAATTACACTGAAATTGGTATCATAAAAGAATCAGCGTTCAATATCCTGTACCTCTTGAATCTGCACAGTCCATGTGCAGGAATTTACTGTTTGCTCCGGTTTGAATCATATACAAAATTATTACAATATTGATTTGATTTAACACAGGAAAACATCTAATTGAACCAAACTACATCAGAAAAACTCATGAGAATTCTCACTTTCATCATTGGTCAGTAATGTCTGGAGGCAGGAGAAAGAAAATTAAAATGTGGCAAAGTTTACGATGGCAGGATTGATAACATGGAATACATATGGAATTAGAATGCTTTCCTGGTCATACTCATTATTTGGAACATACACTGAGAAGTCTATAGCATCAGAAGCTGAATTTGACTTCAATACAATGTCAGGAAAAGCACATAATGTCATATCTTGCTGCTGTATACTATATTGCTTCATTTTACATGAAGATGCTGCCTTCAGATGAACAGGAGAATGGAATGCATACAGATCACATACAGTAGGCTAACCTTCACATTCACCTGAATGTGTTAGGTGAGACTGATAATTGGTACATTACAACCTCTTCAAAGCATCGTTTGGATTTTGCTAATCAAAGATGTAGTTAACTTAACGTTAACCAAGCACACATAGCCATCCCTGGTTGTAGATCAACAGATTGCTCTGTAGTTGGATCGGAAGTTGTGCGGATCATTTTCAGAACACAAATGAACCACTTCAGAATTAATGTGGAAACGGGCCAAGACCACCTCTTCAAACCAGTCTAAAATCTACAAATACGAACACAAGTTTTTATTTTCATTCAAAAACACAGACTGTTAAATTATTTTCATGCATCTTATTTATTTTCATCCATTTCATCCACTTTTTCTTTCGCAACTACTGTATGTTCCTGTCTGGTTTAGCAGCTGCCTGACTATTTTGTGGATACTCTTTGATTTCAGCTGTGTACTTCCACAGATTGGACTTGTGCTCTTGAATGGAGATGCAAAGTGACAAATGAAAACATATTTGCCCATGCATAATGGTTGTCATTTTTTTTCCTCTTCTTTTCATATGAAAGGGGGTGCATGCTTGGTGGAAACAAAGTTATCTGTACAGATAACTTTGACAAGAAGAAATGGTCCAAATATCAAACAGTTAGCTTTTTGCAGGTGTACTTTAAGGGAAAATTCAGCTAGAAAGATGTTTTAAATTTCATTTTTATCTCGGTGTCTGCAGATGGACACTGAATTTGGGATAAACACATCTATATCACAGACACTATCAGCTCTGCAATAGGCCGTGTGTATGCATGTTAAGTTGACACTGGGTGGAAAGTGGGTTGGATGTGTTGTTAGCATAGGCCACATTATTGGCCGCTGAGATAAACCAGATTGAAGGTGACAGTTGTCAGCCGTCCGTCAGGGCTTTGCATCTCTTTGTTGATATAATGAAGGTCTGAAAGGGCTTTCTCTGATTTTTCATGTCAAGATAGGTGGATAAATAGCAGCTGATTTCTCATAAGTGGGTAGAAAAACGTGCTAACATCGCTAAAGTTAGGGGATCGAATTCCTATGTATTCGCTCTGTGGTCAGTTTTAGAGAAGAATATCCTCATGCATTTGTTCCTGGTGAAGTAATAACACAAAAGTCACAGAAATCTGATGTAAAATAACATAGGTGATAATTTATCTCACACCACAGCACTAAAGGCATCAAATAGGCAACTGGTGGCAGATGCATAATGAATACTTCGTCCCTGTGTGATTTCTCATAAGAAATACATATTCTTTGCTACATGTATATTCCTGGCATTGATGCTCAATGCTCAATACCTATATCCATGTTTTTACATTTTCTTTTTTAAGTATTCCATATCTTAGTTTAGTTAATGAGTATAAAACAGCTTGAATGCTGATTTATTTGTTTGTGGTATGAATATGATATAAATGTGAATTTAAGTTATTATGATTTGTGATGTCTGAGTGTATCGTATGTAGGAAGGGTAGGTACAATAAACAGTAGCTTATGTCTACATCTTTTTTTAAGTTCAAAGATTTGTTATTGTATGGTATCCTCATTGTTATATTATTATATTGTTGGACCAAAATAAATTACTGTTACTGTTACACGGCTTTGACCTGAAAACCCCCAGATGCAGAAACTGCTGCGTGTGTTTGCACATGATGACATTTCCAAGACGGGTGTAACCGAAACCCTGTAATGGACAAAAATGAGAGCAATATTTATATATGATCAGTGGGTTTGCAGCTTTCAAATGCAGAGAGAAACGTTTGATAGGTTGTGTACGTTAATATGCAGATAATGCAGAAAAGTGTCATATTTCATTATATGAGTCAGTCTGGCAAGAAAATTACAACTCGTGTATTTAGATTCTCATTGGCAGATATGTGATACATATGCATGCGGCCCAAAATAGATCTGAAAGTATCGGATTCCACGTGCTTTTTCTTTTTTTACCATTTGCGTCTTCACAATGCATATTTGATATGTGACACATGAGCAAAAGATTGAATCAGCTTGCACGTTGTTTTGTAAATGTAACATTATAGTCAGCGTTACCTGAATCTGTTTACTTTTGAAACAGAGATAAAACCCTCATGTACAAAGTTGTTACAAATGCCCAAAACCTACTAAGAGACCTGATAAACAGCACCTGAAGCCCTCTAGGCACAAAACCCATCCAAGCTTTGAAATTCAGCTTTACCTGAGGGTGAATATGAAATATTAAAGCAGCTAAACCTGGATTCGGCTGTTCCAAGAAGCACCTTACTGATTTATTTGACGTTCTTCGCTTTAAGAACAAAATTTTAGTCATGTAAAGTTAAACTTAACTTTCCTTTTTCTGTCTAATCCAAGATTCAATCATGTAGACAAAATATAAACTCTTATCAAGGACTAGACGATAGTTCTCTCTCTCTCTCTCGTTTCGTTTCTAAAGGCTTTATTGGCATGACTATATAAAATTACAGTATTGTCAAAGCACTGTGTATATAACATGTCCAACAAAAAGATTCAACAAGGTACAACGAGCTTGAAAGTGCTACTTATCAGAATATAGTAATATTTACCGTAATAAATAGAAACCTAATAATAATAGGATGAAGTAAAATAGGTGTATAAATGATATGTTGTCATTTAAGATTAGAGTAATTCATTGAATTAATTACAGAAAAAGAACAAAAAAATAAATAAAATAAAGCAAAAAAAAAAAAAAAATNAAAAAAAAATCTCTCTTTCACCCTCTACCCTCTGTTAATCTCTGGATGTGATCTGACCTCAGGCATTCAGCTTGTGACATTTCATGCAAACACCGAAGCAACAATCTGCAGATTTCTTCTGAGGTGAGCAGCTTCAGTCTTACCTTTCCTTCATCTTTACAGTTTGCTGATTTTTCTTGAAAGGATCATGAAGAAATAAAAGTTTTAGGGATATACGTATTGAGGTAGAATGACATATATTGCAGAAAACACCAGTTGAATGTGCTTGACCTAAACATTGGCACTTGTTATAATAAATGCATTTACTAATGTATAACTGCAGACAGTGTGTGGGCAAGTTCAGTGTTGTTATGATTGCAAATAATATGCAAAATCCTGCAGATAAACATACAGTATTGGCAGCTTTCTCAATTCATTTAATAATTCTTTGCTCAGTAAAATAGTACCTTTCAGTTTTGTAGTTTGTACTTTTTTCTACAAGTACATAGCTCGATTTATTCATGTATTTGTATAAGTTAACAGCATCAGGCTAACGGCTGGTGACAGTTTCAAACTCTGCTCATTATAACAATAACACACATTTTCTTACATACTGATATGACACCCATCACTACCTTCAACACACACATACAGCACATTCACACACACATCACAAATAAGAATCCTAGTTCACTTGATCAGATTGTGAGTACATATGTACTGAATGCACATGTTGACATACTGTATATTGAATTATTTCTTCATCATGAGAGGGGTAATCTCACTTTCCTTTTTTGCTCTATTGATACTGTCTTTTGTGCCTGTGCTCTGCTATCCCCCCTTTTTAAACTCTTTTTATTACTATTTCTTATTTACTTACTTTGCTATTATTTATTACACTGACTTTTCACCGCAGCCTCCTCAAGCAACATCATTTTATACACACCATATGGGGTGTTATACTTGCAGGGTATAAGTCCAACTGTGGTGAGATGACAATAAAGCTCCTTGAATCCTAAAATCCTTAACTACCCAATGGGGGATGAATAAAGTTTATTGACCTGAGGAGACATTTTCTTGATATAATGAGTAAAACAGTAAAATTGCGTTGTGCTTTCTGGCCTGTTCCTTAACAAGCAGTGCCAGTTCCAGCTTGGATTTTCCACATCGATGAAGATTTTCAGGCATTGAGGTCATTGGATATCTAGCAGAAGCATTTCAGGACAACAGGACTCGCTGTTTGGTCTCAAAGATGTTTCGCCACTCATCCAAGTAGCTTCTTTGGCTCAGAAAGGATTCAGATTCTTAGTTTTGCTGCTGTCAAATTCAACTTGGATCCATCTGCTGGCGACCTTTCATACCAATGAGGGAATAAGTGTGTGTGAAGCAGGCAGAAGCAACAAAAAATGGAGAAATACATAAGCTGTGCAGAGCAATTTCCCAAATTTTAAACAAATTTACCAGTCAAGACTGACATATAGAGAAATGTCAGCAGTCAGACAGGGTTTTAAGCAGGTATATAGTCTATTTCCTTGTATTTGAAATGTGAGGTTAGCTAAATTCAAAGCTGAGGGTGCTTCTTAATGATGTGTGATGAAATAATTTTGCATAAACGCTCTGCTCTTTGTAAAAAATAAAGTGCAGAGCCACAGATGTTTAGGCAGCTTAGTGAGCAATGCATCAATCACTTAAACGCAGAGCAGGTTTACAGCTGATCAGCTGAAAAACCCTGACAATTCCTGTACTCCTGCTGGCTGAAATTGAAAAACTTCTCTTTTTATGATAGGAGGAGTTTTACTGATAATTTAAATAAGTGAATGATTTGATGTGAGCTATATATACATAGTATGACATGAAGGGTATTTGACATGATCACTGGATGATTGTCCGATAAATGAGACTAAAGCATGTTGCTTGACTGAGATGGAAAAGTTGAAAAATCTATAAAGAGATTGAGTGAATCAGATTTTTTTTTTTTTTTTTTTTTTTTTTTTGTTAATAAGCACTGACGTTTTCATACCTCCTTCTGCTTCTTCCACTGTACACCAAATACTGTATCAGCATGTTGCTGCCACTCACTGTTGCAGCCAGAGAATGATAAATGACCCTGGACTATTGTCTTAGACATGCTACTCACTCATAAAGCCCTGAAGAATAAAATAATTAAAAGGTTTGGGGGTTCCATATGACCTATCAAGCAATGCAACCACAATATCCCATATAAATCCAGTTCAAGAGCATGTCCTTCTTTTCCCTCAGGACCAAAAACATCACACACTGCATTTGGACAAGGCACACAAATTAACTTAAAGGGCCATACCAGTGATTCTGCATGTTTAACCCCAATAAATACTACTCACATACATGTTCCATTACTTATATTTAAAACTGGATTTTAGTTTTCATGTTATTTTGCTAATCTTACAAAATGAAATGTTCAGTTGATACACACACCTTAAAATGTAATGCTTTCCGTGCTAACACACGTATGTCTACATGTAGAAGGCACTGTCATTATAAACTTCTTGGTAAAAGCTGTCTTCTTCTGGGACTATATTCCCAGCTGGTGACATATATTTTCTTCCATGGAGCCACGTGTTGAATAGTTAAATGAGTTTGACAAAAAAAAAAAAAAAAAAAAAAAAGAACAACGTTTGGTTAGCTGTGGTGGATTACTTATTTACTTATCTCAACCACATTTCAAGTCTCTACAAGTTTATTTTTTATAGTGAAGTAAAACCAATGGCAGTCAGGGAGGTAGGAAAAACAAAACTCTAGTAGTATGTTTTGGAAAATGGTTGGCATTAATGTAACATCTATATGGGTTGTATTTATTGGACTTAAACATGCAAAATCACAGGTATGCTCCTTTAAATACCATAGCTGACACCTTTACAGTAGCTAATAAAGCAGCAGTAATAATATGTAGCAATGCTACTAGCAAAAAAAAAAAAAAAAANAAAAAAAAAAAAAAAAGATTGAAATGAAGCTTGAGTGTATTCGCAAAAGCACAAGCTGAGTTTAAGGAGAATTGTTGGTTTGGTTGTATGTTGGGAGGACTTTTTGTTCTTATAATTCAAATACACACACACACACACATACACACACACACACACACACACAGCAGAATATTCTATTCAGTAGATGACAATTAACTAACAGTACAGTGCTGTCCCAAAGCCCCAATTATTCCTAAAACAATATTTCTTTATGACAAAGAATATGGATTGGAACTTCACACACACATGCACACACAAAATTAGATACAAGATCTCTCTCTCTCTCTCTCTCTCTCTCTCTCTCTCTTTGTGTGTGTGTGTGTGTGTGCGCGTGTAAAGCTAAAGTTTGGGCCATCAGTTTTCAATGGAACTAAGCCTGCTGTCCCAGTTTTAAATCCTACCACATGGTCAGACACACACACACACACACACACACACACACAGAAACACACATAAATTGGCACCACTAATGTCTTAATTGCATGTTTGGGTTGATGCCATACGTTTTTCTGTGTTCCTGTGTATGCATAGACGTATGCATAACCTGATTTTTCTTCACCATTTGACTTCTTTGGCAGACACAGTTAGGTGTATTAATGTATTTAATGTCGGGGGGAAGCAGGTTTAAATTTGCAGCATTGCTCAAGACCATTTCTTTTTTCTTTTTTCTTTTTTTTTTTTAGGCACACATGAGCTTAATGAGCATTATATAACCCTGACCCTGTTTGTCATCATATAAAGATTACAATAAAGGCCAAACCATTGGAAAAATAACAGGAAAACTAAAACATGGTTTTATATTTTGGAAATTGGTTGTCAGTAACACATATGAAGGTTGTATATATTGGGCTTAAACATGTAAACTCACAAGTATGGTCCTTTAAAGGATGAATGTAAGTTTGCTTCACAAAGCCAAAACACACGGCAAAATACCCATAAGCAATATTTTAATTTCTATTGTGACCTTTTTTTTTTTTTTTTTTTTTTTTTTTTTTTTTTTTAAATATTGCTTCTGTCAGTTGCCTTCTGCTTGAATTAGTTCCAGGCATTTCACAGTTCACCATAGGTCCCGTCTGGTGTGTTATGATTGAAGCAGCCAATCTTAAAATTATTTTCTTTGATTTATTTGTCTTGTCAAAGAATAAGTTAAAAGTTTATAAATGACTTCAGATCTGCCATACAGATCATTCAAAAAACTTGGAGGGATTTTTGATACAGTTAGTGAATTAAGCAGAATCATTATTTGACCAATAGTTTGTAGCTTGTAGCCAATACAACATGTCTTAAATGTCCCAATATTTGGTCATATATCAGAGGCAGTACATTAAATTTAACCCAAATGTGGCTGTGCTCATTTACATAATCAGTTTTAGTAAAACTGGAAACATGGCAACATAAAATTTGCGGTAAGTTGTGGCAGATGTTGTAAATCAACCCAATTCTTATTTAGACATAAATGTTAATATACTTTAGAATTACTGGACATCTATGCTAAACTTCAAATTGTAGCCACATAAAATGTTTAATCCCAGTGCAGAATTTGCAGAAAAGACTGAAACTTGTACAGTGAACCAGATAAAAACTTGTACAGTGAACTGAAAATATGAAAATGATTGATGATGATGATGATAATGATGATGATGATGGTGATGGCTAACCAAACTCTATTGCTTCATCTCTGTCCGTATTTGTTGTTTAGATTGAGGACAATGACACCCTAAATCACCTCGTATTAAGGTACAATCTCTATCTAGATATCTTACAAAAAGATTGTGAAAGAAAGCTGTAAATGTACACACTGCGATAATGTGACGAGATCTGCCAGAAAACCTCCAAAGGTGATCGATCACTGACAGAGTCAGCAAAGTGGAAACGCAATCTACACCTCAGGTAGAAATGTCATAATCCCAGATAGAAATGTCATAGCCGGGGGTGTGAATGCTTTCATCTTAGAGAGTGGTAAAAGGCGATTCCTTTCAAAGCAAAATAATGTCTAAGACTTTCGTTATACCTGCTCTGGATGGAGGACACAAAAATATGAGATGCAATCATCAGTACACAGAAAAAAAAAGTGGCCTGTGTCCCTGAGCTACAAAGAACCAGATGTAAGTTTTTATTTATTTTTTCCCTAGAAATCTCAAAGCAGATGACCAATTCCGATGCTGAGTACATTTATTAAAGGAAAGTCCAGAAAGCTCTTGATTTTTGATGCAAAAGCTTTAGATGTCAAAGTCTCCGATCTACACGTCCGTCCCCTTTGGCCGACACATGAAACAAAGTGCTGACATAGAAACTAGCATCATCAAGAAGTGCCTGGGGTAGATAGTTGATATGCCACTTTACAAACCCAGTAGCCCTGTCTGACTGTTCACATTTCACCCAACTAGTTTTAGAAGTAGTTGTAATTCTGTTCTAGTTCTAGAACTAGAACAATTGCCTTTATACCCCAATCATGGTACCATTTGAAAGTTAAGTTGCACAACTTGGGAAAATGCTGTACACAAATGATGAGCTTCTTCCTCCATCGCTTCTGCTTTTGCTGCATATAAATATTCTGTTATTGGTTGTGCGTTGGAAATGTCAGTGGAGGTAAAAAAGTTGAATTTGGTTGAAGTTTGAGCAAGGCGTCAAAGTGAAGATCCCCAGGGTTGGAAGGTTGAGAGCAAGGTTGGAAATCACAAACACAGAACGCCCAGCTCAAAGCAACTCTCACCACTTATCAGGTAACACCGGCCTAATGGAGTCTCTAGGCAGCGTATGGCTTATGACGTGATATTTTATCCATCTGAGGAAACTTTACAAGCAAACTGTCTCGCTTCTCTTTGTCCAATAAAATACTCCTATAAATTCTAAATGCCACACTCCTCTACCACGCTAAAGGATGCTTTCCAGGCTTTTAATATCAATCACTGACCTATCAGCTGCGTTGTTGTTGAAGAGCCTCTTTGTGCCCCACAGCCTTTTTTTTCCTTTAAGCGTTGCCTTTGTGTGTGTGTTTTCATCGAGTGTTTCTGCTGCAGGCAATGTATCAGTAAAGCAGGTGTGTGTTCGTAGTTCACTGCATCACTTCACTTTCACACTTACACTGATGCTCTGCACCCTTCATTTGCCCTGGAGGCTGTTTTAGACCTTCACTAGGAGGAAGTTGTGTTTCTATCCAACTGTAAGAGTCCAAAGGCCCATGCTGTTGATTTTGCTCAGACTCAGTGGCACTTAAGTTGCTCCTAAATTGACTTCTGGCTTGACTTGCAACTCATCCTTTTTTTGACTTGGACTTGACTCAGACTCATTGAAAATGACTCATGCACACTGAGTCCTTGAGACGCTGTGAGCATTTCTACAGAAACGAAACATTGAGTTTTACAACTTTCCCCAATCCCTTAACACATCAAGGTGCTTGGCTGTGTGCACAGTTGCTTAGCAACCAGGGAGATGTTGAGTGGTATCAACAAAGAATTTGCTTCGTCTCCGGCAGCATGGCTTCCTTGTCAGGATCTATCCCAAACGTAGAATCCTACAGGGATTACAAGTCCCTGGAGCTGAATAGCAGAAATGCCTCTTTTGAACAGTGTGGGAAAACCATACAAGAAACCGGGACGACGTCCAACTTTATAAAAGACATGAACACTCACCCAGATAGGTCAGTGTTGTAGCTCGCATTAAGCTAATGCTAACTAGCTTCAACCCAGTTACTGCTGTCTGTCATCAGATATTCTGGTTAGAATTATTTTCCTCAGCAACAATATTTTTGGTGACATCCTGGTGATATAAAGCAGCCAGGTTTGGTTGAAAAGAGAGTCTTGTTTATCATTCTACATTAATGTTTGTGTGTAACAATAGCTAAATATTGCCAAAACTTTCAGACAGCCAAATTTATCCCACTTTTATCCAAGATGCTTGATAGGTTAATCTATTTAATTTAATATAAAATATGACCAAGTGTTAAGTATCTATATGCAGTGTATCTAAATTTTATTCATTTTTATTTCATTCTTCTTTTTTTTTTTTTTANTTTTTTTTTTTTTTAGTTCATTTTAGTTTTAGCTCAAAAACAGAACTTCATATTTTATTTATAAGGCATGTTTTTCTAACACTGTATAGACTGTTCTGCATAGAGAAAGATGGTAATGGAAAAAAAAATTAAGACTTGTTTTTTATTGCAAAGTGCAAAGGAATCACAGTATCATACACAGGAAGCTTCTTGAAGTCGTATCAGGAAAGGATTGAAGTTTATACAGTTCCGCATTTGTTTTAACAATGTTGTTGCCACATTTGAACCCCCTTTGGACTACGCATGTAACTGTTGGTATTAATTGAAGTTAACCTGTTCAGCTCATGGAAAGCCCTCATCATAATCTTATTTTTGAGAAATTATTAGTTAAGATCTACATAAAAAACTGGCTAGGCTTTTACAAAACATTTGTTTCAGAGGCATTTGGGTGTTCAAATGAGATATATAATGTTGAAAATGTATATAAGCCTGAGCCTGAGGAACTTTGAGGCAGTTTTTGAGTGTTTAAGTGAAAAATACAATTTTTGACTGAAATTTAATTGTCAGCTGTGGATTTTCTTCATTTAAAATTTAACTATTTTGTAAGTCTAAGATCTAATGGTGGTTCCTATTGAGTCCTATCAATTACTAGGAAAAAAAAAAAAACACAGGTCATTCATTTTTCGATAAACAGTAATATCAAATTGGAACCACCATTGATGCTCAAGACTTGACTTGGGCTCTAACTCAAAGACTTAAGACTTCACTTGGACTCTAATTCAAAGACTTGAGACTTGATTTGGACTCTAATTTAATGACTTGTGAACATCTTTGGCTTTAGCATCTTTGGCTTTTAATTTTGAAAGATTCAGAGACCTGGCAAAATCACAAAAAAGCTAAAATACAGTTTTACGGTTTGGAAAATTATTTTTGGTAATGTAACATGTATGAGAATAATATTTATTGGGCTCAAACATGCAAAAAATCATTGGTATGCTCCTCCTTTAAGTGAAGCATGGAATGGACACAGTGATCAGAAAATAAATTTAGTATGATTATAGCTTGGTTGAAGGACATAAATGGCTCTCTTAAGAAATAAATAAGTACAAAAAAATATATATATACTTCCACTTTGTTTTTCTATTTAAATACATTACAATTCACACTTCATGCTTGCAGAGACACCAAGCTGATGATTCTGTTTGATTGCTGGATGATGTGTTGATGTTTGTCCTTGGATTTTGCAGAAGTGGCAGCATCTGACAAAATTAAAATGAGGGAAATTGATTGTAAAGCAATAAAACAGAATACTACCTACGAGAGGCTGAACAGCTTTGATTTGTGTCGAAAAGGTTATAAGCTGAGATGTTCCTACTTAGCGAAAAAGGTCCAAATATGTATGCTGTCTGAATGGTTGTGTATGCAGGATATGTATTAGAATGTGTCCTAATGTGTAGCTTAATTTGTAAAAAAAAAAAAAAAAAATTAAAAAATAAATTAAAAAAAAAAAAGCTGTTCACTTTCTTTTTACAACTAGATCAACAGCTAATGTAAATAATTCAGTTTGTCTCTCACAAACAAAAATGCCAAAAATGGTTCTATGCATTTGCTATTGTGGACACAACTACAGCAATTCTATAGATCTTTTGTTCTGCCTGCTTGATAAGACATCAATTTGGAGAATGTTATGGATTTTAGTCTCACGAGTAAATTCAGCACTTTTTACTGGTAAAAGAATTGTGCATTATATTGTCATATTGACAATATAACAGAATATGTAGAGTACTTTCATTAACTCTCTTACTGTAGGAAGAGTCCAAATGTCAGCATCCATCCTTGTCAATGCTGTATGCCCGAAGCATTATGGGATGGAGTGGAAGAACAGCATAATACACTGCCATTTTATGGCTCCTTTCTGCAGGGTTCTTTCTTTCACACTGCCTTCTTACCAAAATCAGTCCTAAATCATTCTCGCCCCAATAGGGGTTCCAATCTCACGTGGCTACTTAGCATCCTTTTCCATAAAATGAAGGTATTTGGCAGCAATTTATGTTGAATCATCACTGCCATGGGCTTCCAGTGGTTCTGCAATATTCATGGTGCTACAGATTCTTTTTCAGATTTACTGGAGGCAATGATGACGCTATCCAGAGTCATGAAACATACAAGAAGAGATGATGCTATCTGTATATACTCAAGTGTTTATGTTTGAATTGGTAGATTTGGAAATGGAGATCAGTAAAGGTCTGCCATGTATTTATACCCACACAACACTGTAAGCAATGCATGTTAAACTGATGCTAAACAACAAGGCAATACATATTTCCTAGAAGTAAAAACAAAAATTAAAAAAAATACAGAATTTCATAAATTGTCCATCCAAAAATGTATTTACATGTATTTTTTATTTATTTATTTATTTTTAACAATCAGTTTGTTTAACCAAATGAATGTCTTCTAGTCAGAAGCATTTGTCAGATAATATGTTCGCTTAGTTTGGAGCTAAAACACAATTTACACTTCATCAGCTAAAACATGGAGGAAAAAAGTCTACTTTTTTAAAATTCTCATTTTCCCTAAATCATATAGCCCATATTTAATGTTAGAGCTCTGGAAGTCACCACATGCGGTACTTGTATATTATGTAAGCTACAGTTGTTACTTTTGTTTGTGTGTGTGTGTGTGTGTGTGTGTGTGTGTGTGTGTGTGTAAAATGTAACATCTTTTTTGTAACACCTCTGGTTCAAACTTTATGAGAAGTAGATAGTTTTCAATTTGTGGTGTCACTTGTGTCCCCAAACATCTCCACAAACCTCTCCAAAAAAAAAAAAAAAAAAAAAAAAATCAATCTATGGAAAACATATTGAAGCATTTTGGTGACAAAACATTTTGGTATTTTTCCAACCTTGTGGATCATTATGTTTTCACTGCATGTGTAATGCTGCATGAAGTTCTATATCTGTCAAAAGCAGAGAATAAAGCAGGGTGAAAATTCTTTGTTATATTGTAGAAAAGGGAAACATCTCGGATTTGTTTTAGTGTACACATATCCTGTAATAAAGTGTTAAATTCAGCCTTATATACATACATCAGGCCTATACCATAGAGAACTCAGTGTATAAACAGACAATACATTTTTCTACCAAGTTTAACTTCTTAAAATGTCATTGGTCCATCCACAGCCAGTGCTCTTATTGTTGTCACATTTGATTGAATCTGACTTTCTTCTACATCTAATTACATATCAGTGGTCACATGTCTGTCCATGGAAACTTTGCAGTTGGGTTTAAACAAAATGCAAAAAATAGTATTTTTGTACTTTTGTTTAGTTGTACCTCTCTGGTAAATACTTGCATAAACATGGACACATTACACATTAATAAAAATATTAGAGTAATAAAAATATTAATTTCTAATATTAATAAAAATATTAGAAATTACCTCTATCAAAGGTATGTGTTGATTTTTCTGAAAAAGTGTCTGATGTAAAGAAAATAGGTTATTATGTCAGATAGAGTAAACCGGAAGTAGTTTTTAAATCCTTACGTTTAAACCTGTCTGGCATCCCAGAATCTTGAAAAATCCATGTAAACTCCATATTGTTATCAACAAAAATGTCTAACAATCATATTTAAACCATTCCTTTTGGTGTATTTGTAATCCACTTTGGATAATGTCCACGAAGACGTTTTATCGAGTGAAGAGCTGTCTCAGACATCAGAAAAATTTTAGTGTATAACATGGATCATGGAGGCCATTAGGCTTTGTCACATAGAGTGAGTGCTCTTTTTTTTTGTCAGCAGGATCTTTGGAAGAAAAGAAGCCATCTTGGAGGATTGGGTCTTGGAGGACATAAGGTTTGGGTGTACTGGGTCCCGAAATGCACAAACAGGCAGCCTCCTTTGAAATCAGGTTAGCCCATCTTGACTGATGAGAAAAACTGACCAGTTAATAGGCAGACTTCCTGTGTTTGACTGATCATTTAGCCAATGAGATAAGCTTTCTAATGATATATTGTGTTGCCAGGCAAAGTGTTATGGCTGTCACATGCTCAGACACAGAGTGCTGTGGACCATCAGTATAACAAAGGGAGAAGAAGAGAAGAGAAGGCCCTGAACTGTGAAAAGTAACACAGAACAGCTCAATGAGCAGAGACTTTATAATGCATGGAGCAAAGTAAAACAGATAAATACACATTTTATCTAAAATATCAGTTGTTTACTTAGTGTTTTTTTAAAGGACTCCCAGTGGCTTTTTTTTTTTTTTTTTAAGCTCTGCCTGGATAATAATTTAGTAAATTCAGCCTACAGAACTAATTTTTGGTGATATTACAATCATATTTTATCCTGGAATTGGTCTGACTTGCAGCTATTCATTCAGTGCAACCAGAGCTCCACCAGACAAAGCCAAAGACAGCTTTTTGCAGTAAATAAGGTGTTTTTTTTTTTTGTTTGTTTGTTTTTTGTTCCAGCCAAGAATGAAAATTTACATTTATTTACTGTGGTTTACTTTTATTACTCTGGAACTGTAATACTTAGGGAGCAAATTTGATGATTCAGAAGAACTAGAAAGTCTTAGCTTTCAGAACAGCCCAAGCTTATATCTGTATTCAAAGGGTGAAAGGTCATCCTTAAGTCATATATTAATTGGGTATGTCATTTTTGGCCTTTTTGTCCAAAATAGGGGGTGGGGGTACCAAACCGGTGGTTTTGCAGTTTCAGCCCTATATACACACAACCTGCATGCACATTATGTTACTGCCAACATTTTTGTGAAACATAAAACCTTTTTTAGGTTTCCTGTTATTTTGCAAAATCCCTTAATCTTCCAAAATCAAATGTTCAGGCAATACACCCACCTTAAAATTCAACATTTCACCAACGAACATGTAGAAGTCATGGTTGCTTTTAATTTCTTGGTAAAAGCTTCTTTTCAGGTGAAAGCCATCTTCTCCTGGGACTTTTTCCCTGGCGGAGATATTTTTGTCCATGCAGCTACGTTAAATAAAGTCACTTAAATAAAGTCACTTGAAAAAAAAAAAAATGTAATCGACATCGTGTTCGCAGTGATAGATTATTTATCACAAGTCTCCACAAGTTGCACTGAAACCAATGGCAGTCTGGAAAGTAGGAAAAACAATTCTAATTACCACTCCAGCAATATACTTTGGGAGTTGGTATCAGTCACATGTACTGTATATGCAGCTTGTATATATTTGACTCAAACATGCAAAATTGTTGGTATGATCTTTTAAGTAGTATTGAAATTGTAGCTTTCTAAGCTCACACTTTGTTGTAGTAGGTCAGCTTGGTGTCAACCAGGGAACCATTAAAATGTCGTATGTGACAGGGAGTAACTCACCCTATTAATAAAGACTTCTGTGCGTTCACAATTTCAAAGACCATGAAGAAGCTTGACGCAGGAGTTAGAATACAAATGATCCTGGCTATCTTTAGCACTTGCCATGTGCTACCAAAGCACCCAGACACATGTATATGACACACACATACAGTATACAAACACATTTTAGCACACACACACAGACAGCATAATCTGGCATTCCCTAACAATGAGAAATGGCTGCGAGGTCTGTGTGTGCTAGCAAGGATGCAGAGCAAGAAAGAGCAAAGGAGAGAGAGAGAGAGAGAGAGCTACAAAGAGAGAGGGAGCAGAGATAGATGGGAGGGAGATAGAGAGAGAGGGACAAGAGGGAAAGAGAGAGGGATGAGACAGAGGGATAGAGAGGAAATAGAAAAGGAGAGGGAGAGAGAGAGGGAGAAAGCAAGAGAAAGAGAGGAGGAGGAGGGAGAGAGAGACAGAGAGAGAGAGAACAGTATTGTTATATACATAATGGATATCCATTTATTTTACACTACATTGACGCTTGAAGCAATTGGCATCCTCCTTTAATGCTCCAGCTGCGTAGTCAGAGAGCTTTCTGAAAACACATTTCATTGAATTTTTTCCAAAGCAGGATAATTATTACTTCATTTCACTCAGCCACGAGCTTTCAGCTGCTGATCATGAAAAATAAAAGTGCTCGTCTGAAGCCAGAGATTGTGTAGAGAATAAATACTACATTATTGCTCAACGCAAACAAAAACTGAACAAATAACTTCAAGATGTTTTTTGTAATAGCTCAGATCAATCCACCAAGGGGGGTTGTCGATAAAGCACTGAAAGTGAGAAACAACCGAAAAGCTCCGTGCAAACACACTAACGTCAAGCTATTTCCTCAAATGATCATTTGTATTATTGTCGCCTGCCTGAAACTTTGAATTGACACTTTGCACTAGGAACAAAGTTGAAATTTGTCCCATGCTGTATTTTTTTTTTTTTTTANTTTTTTTTTTTTTTTTAATGTAGCCATAAATTTATAGATTTACTTCAGAGAAATAAGTGGCTGCATTTATTTTTGCATCAAAAATTGACAGATTAATGAAATTACATTTTTGCACATATTCACATGCTTTAGCACTGATATTGAAGGCTGTGCAAAGACTATTTTAAAACTACAGATGAATATCTCACTAATGAAACACACACACACACACACACACACACACACACACACACACACGTCTGTATGCAATGAAAACACCTATAAAACACAGAAAAGAGTCAATGGTACAACATATAGCAAAGTACCTTACATGTACAGTATATTGTAGAAGTACTGCATATGTCACACTGATTTATTCTGATATATTGATGATACAGAAAAGCCGATACATCACTAATCAGCAATTAATGCGTAGAAGAAGAACTCAGTTTGCTCGTCAAGTGACATCAAATGAAGTCATTTATATACAAAGAGGATAACGGGTGATTATGCCATGAAGATTTAAGGATTATTCTTGAACTAAGAGAACTTAATGTTTCATCCACTATACACCAGTCAGTAAAGCAATGATTGGTATAAAAAAAAAAATAAAAAGCTTTTCACATCCAGCTGCAGTACACCTTGCTGATGTAGTCAAACTGTGTGGTTCCATATATTAGTGCTTTTATGCTGCTGTAAATATAGAAGCTGTAATATTGCCTCTGAATGCTGCTTTGCCAGAGAATAGGATTCATTAGCATGGCTTTCCTAGTATTAAACAACATAAATGTGTTTGTGTGTGTGCGTGCACATGGATACATATGTTGATTGTGTGTGTGTGTGTGTGTGTGTGTGTCTGTGCCTCGTTACATTTGTGTTCCAAACATCTTTCTGTGTGCTTGTGTGTCAGCCTGTGCATGTGTGTGTGTGTGTGTGTGTGTGTGTGTGTGTGCACGCCTGCTCATTTCTGTGACTGACAGTGAGAGAGAGAGAGAGAGAGTGTGTGTGTGATTCCATGTGTTTCTATAATATGTTTGTGTGTGTGGGTGTGTGCATTTTCTGTTCCCATTTATTTGATATCTAATCACTATTTCCATTTTGAGTCTCCAAAGGGATTGTCTGCATGTTTCTGTGTACTTGTGTGTGCATACTTCTATGCATGTGTGTGTGTGTGTGTGTGTGTGTATGAGAGAGAGAGAGAGAGAGAGAGAGAGAGAGAGAGGAGAAAAACAGATAGATGAGCTCAGATGGAGGATTTCCTGTCACTGTATGGAGACAGAGGGAGAGAGAAAGAGAATTAGATACCGCGCATAGCTAAAGAGAGAAGGGATGCAGCAGATTGCTAATTTCATTCCTGTCCTCTCTCTCTCTCTCTCTCTCTCTCTCTCTCTGTGTGTGTGTGTGTGTGTGTGTGTGTGTGTGTGNCTCTCTCTCTCTCTCTCTCTCTCTCTCTGTGTGTGTGTGTGTGTGTGTGTGTGTGTGTGTGTTTGAGAGAGAGAGAAAATCTGAAATCTTTAAAGGTATATTACCCTTTTCTTTCAGTTTGAAGAGCTTCCCTGATTTGCAATGGCCAAAACACAAAGCAGCACCACATGAGCTTGCTATTAATAAATGACATTTCCCAACAGTGCTGCAGATAATGATCAAACATTGTTCCCTTCTTTTCTGCCCTTCAACTCGTCCTGCCCTCTACTCCTCACTGCCTCTTGATCAACACAAATGAAAAGGCAAGGCATGAAAAAGAAAAAAAAAAAGCTGGGTACACACTCCTACTTGTACGTTTCCATCCTAACCATGTGTTTTAAATAATTATTTCAATGTTTAAATGGCGGTTCCTTCACAAATGGCTGCTCCACACTTCTGATGGGTGTCACAGTGGGTGAACCATTGTAGTGTCCTTCAGAAAAGAACCCAAATCTGAGCTTTTCAGAAAGATCAATGAATAAAAGGAACACAATGGCACTGTGGCAAACATCTGAAGAATCAAACTTCAGCCCTCTAAAGATGATTATATTCTACAGCTATAAATATAGAATTATTATAAATGTGAACATGGCATGCTCCATAATAATTTTGCTGTTGTTGTTTTAAAGGCTCCATGGGAATTGACTGGCACTGTCCCTCCCCCCNTTTTTTTTTTTTTTTTTTTTTTTAAACAGAGTAAGCACTTCCTGCATACAGCTCACAATAAAAGCCTTCAAACAAGAATTGAAAAAAAAAGAAAAAAGAATTGATTTAGACTTTTATCATGATGCAACAACAGGAAATCTCCAGCTGTAGTCACTTGTCCAGTTTTCACCAGTTCATCTTTTCCACCAAATTTGAAAGAAAAATGAGGAAGGCTTATCTATCTATCTATCTATCTATCTATCTATCTATATACACCAGCAAATTTGCCACTTTTTAAACTCACAAATTTGCTAGTTTTTAAACTCAGAAAAATAATAAGGGAGAATCACTAGCTTATGTTGTGACTATGCATGCAGTAATAACCTTATTAAATTATACCTTATTAAATTTGGAGTTTTTAAAACTCAGAAAAATAAGGAGAAATAGGNACCTTATTAAATTATACCTTATTAAATTTGGAGTTTTTAAAACTCAGAAAAATAAGGAGAAATAGGGGATCAGAATTGACTGCCTCATGCTGTGACTATGCCTACAGTACGACCTTATTAAATTATATTTTTCCATTGGATTTAGTAATAGAGAAAATTGTGGTTTTAGCGCAAAATCATCAAATTAGCATATGTATACAGACTTTTAAAACATACGACATAAGATATAAGATATAAGACGCATACAGACTTTTTTCAAGTTTTTAAACTGGCAAATTTATGTTTTTAAACTCGCAAATTTACAGATTTAAAAACTCAAAATAATGCCCCCTCATTTTTTTTCTTCATATGGCCCTAATACGGCATCGTAACAGGTAATCCACTATAAACATCAAAATGGCACTAATTCTTTTTTCACACCAAAATAATTTTTACAATTTACATTTTTACTTCAGACATAATTAGATTGAAATGAAATCCACCTGTATAAAGCCCAGCCCCCTTTTTTTTTTTTTTTTNTTTTTTTTTTTTTTTATCTTCCTCACTGTTTTCATCTTAAAACATAAATTAAAATAATTTGCTGAGTGTTTCTCAGAAACTGCTGCTTAATATACGCATGTTCTCAGAGAACTGGAGTTACACGCTGGTAACTGCTTTTTACTGCTGTAGCAATAGCAGAAAATAGGCATTCTGGACTATTGCTGCCACCCAGCCCTGATTATTTATACACAAACAAATACATATACACAAATACATATATATGTATATCTGCTTATTGGAAAGATTCCATATGTATTTTATAGAACACATGCATCAAATAACCTGAACCTGATTTTAATATATATGATACCTCTCCCTTTCTGAAGTTCCTTTCTTTTGATCAGTACCTATTTTCATATGATGTTGATAAATGCCAAAGCTGGAAACTCCTGTCTGAATACATTTTTTCCTCCTGAGACTTTCTGTCTATTTCTGTTACAGGCAGCAGTTTTATATGAGAGAAAAGCCTGGTGACTTTTGTTGCAAAATCAAAGAAAACAAAAAGGAGATATCAGAGTGCTCTACATGGATCTGCTGTCCTTCTAAAAGGCTTTGGAAATGGATGAAATGTAGAGTCAAACAGATGGAAGAGCAGGGGTATATATATCTTATAATGTCTGCTGTGGAGGTAGATGATGATGGCGAGGAGGAGGAAGCAGGAGGAAAAGGAGCAGAGGAAAACATGTTGAGGATACTCTGTTATGTACTTGAGCAGCATTGCCCAAAATAGTATCCAGGCTGTTTTTTTGTGAGTCTGGAAGCTCAGGGGATTTCAGCGGTGCAATTCCACTCTTACACAATACAGCTAAGAGCAGCAATAGTATAAGTGATTCTTAGGGTCACTATTGTTGTTTACTGACAAACATTAAAATTCATAATAGCATTAAAAGGTGGAGGTTATGGACTGTATCCGAGAGGTTATTCCATTTACAGAAGCAGGTCAGCCGTGGAGAACATCATTTAAACAGCGAGAAGGACTTTTGCTTACATTTTATGGAGAATAAACATGAAATAACTGCGGTATAATGACTTTCACCGCCTTAATCATATAGGTCAATGAATAAATGATCTCTTCTGATATGGTTGTGGATAGAAAAATGACTGGAATTGGAATCCAAGGACATGAGGATGTTATTCCAGAGATGGCAACTTCACCTCACAGGCGAACACTTTGGGATCAGATTTTGCGATTGATGATCAAGCAGGATAAAATAGCATTGTAAAAAAAAATTAAAAGCGTATTTAAAGTCTGGTTTATGGTTTAGCTGTAAATTAGCAGAATAAGCAGCTGTCTGTGCCAAAGACTGATGGGAGCTGCAGTTTTCTAATATCAGCAGCTGTTAGATGATGTTCGTTAAGATGGTAAGGTGCTGAAATTGTATGAGCGAGGACTGCAATACAAACCAATTCAGAAAGTTACCAGTATCATCTTCATACCTTACATCGTATCTTTATTTTCTTGTTATTGTACACTTTTTATTTTTAACTCTCTGAAGACAAAAGTGCTTTTTCAGCTTTAATTGACATTGGGTTTGGCACTCATTTACCACCTGAAAACTACACATGCTGCAAATAAGATGTGAAAAAAGAAAGATAGCATCTCAGTTGTGCAACAACAACAAGAAGTTGCTATATGCAGCGAAGCTTTAAGTCTTTTCATAGCCATTGTAAAAATAATAATAATAATAATAATAATAATAATAATAATAATAATAATAATAATAACAATAATACAGCAACACTGTATGTAATCACATTAGTGTAATCCCATGATATGTAATCCCAAAATCTGCTTATCATTTTAAAGGTATGATCCCATGATACCTTCCCATTCTGTTATATTTCTATCATCAGTGCCTTCATCTGTTCATTTATTCACCTTTGTATCTGTCAGCACTTTCCCTTATTTATCCTTCTTAATCCACCCATTTCATGTCTGTTTGTTTTTGTTTTGATTTTATTTATATCTCCATCCCTTAATCCATCATGTATGCAAGCCCCTTTGTGCGCATAAGGATCATCTTACATAAATATATCATGCTGCGTGCCTGTTTGCTTTCTTACATGACATTGTTTATGTGTATGCATGAGAGAGAGAGAGAGCGAGCATATTGGTGCATCTGGCAATATGTGCTTCTGTTTGCTGTGATATACAGAAAGTGTGTTTTTAGAAAGCGACACGTCCATGGGGTGGGGGNGGGGGGGACAGAAGCAGCTGAAGATTAATAAAAGCAAAAAATTCTTTATCCTGTACAAATAAACATTGTAAACAAACAGTAAATTATAATTTTTTTGTAAGAAAAAAAAATCTGAAAATATTCCGGGAGCACAGCAAGTAAACAGTAATGTCTTTTTTTTTTTTTTCCCNTTTTTTTTTTTTTTCCCCTTCCTCTCATCACCAGAACCCTAACTAAACGGAGAAAACTGGGGGTCTTTAAAAATGCTTTGCAGAGTGACTACATTTGAAAATGGTAGTTGTGCATTGTAGAACAGAGCTTTACTCTAAAACTAGACAAACATGCAATACTGGTCAAAATAATCACTGCATGATTGTGTCAGTAATGCATCATTTTGTTATTGCCTTTATCCAAAAAGAGGAGGAAGATGAAGTGGTGTCAGTTTTTCTATTGTTTTGGCAGACAGTATGAATGAGTATTTGTCTGAATTAATGTGATCTGGCCTGAATTTTGGTATAATCATGCTAAAACCCAAGTCACACTTGACATACTGTATATTGTCAGGTCAGTTAGTTTGTGTGGATGCAGGTGTTTAAAGGACCATACAAGTGGTTTTTCATGTTTAAGCCCAATAGATTCTACCCGCACACCTGTTATACTGTAGTGGGTGGTATTTATTGGGCAAAATCACGAGTATGGTCCTTTAAGGTTTTTTTTTTTTTTTTTTTTTTTGGTTTTTTTTAGGGTCTTTAGAGCAGAGATAGCCATGTTTCATAAAATTGAAGAAAATATAGCTCAAATGGTACCACTAGTTCATTAAAATGATACAAAGATTTTAAAATGGTCATATTATGCTTTTTGGGGGTTTTTTTCTATCATTTTTATTGTGTAATATGGTAAGATGTGTGTATTACACATTGTCAAAGTTGCAAAATTTGATGTTCATGCCTGTAATAATGCAGCCAGTAAGACAAACCAAAGGTCCTGAGGACATGGGAGGGAGCCTTAAAGAAGCAATCTGTAAAACTTCCTATTTTCACTCAGTGTGCACAGCTGTGCTTTTCAGAATAAAGCATTGAATATGTCTCAAAATAGTCCTCCAAATTAAAAAAACATGGAAATGATTTTTCTTTTTTTTCTTTCTTTTATTTTTTTTTAAATCAGGAAACAGTCTGATTCCCAACAGGGCTGCTCCTGTTGAAAATATATGCATGTATGATCCTCCCAGGCACTTTACATAAAAATAAAGGTCAAACAAAACTATTACGCTCAAAACATTATCATGCAAGATTTCATATGACATTTCCAAACAGTGAGCAACCTGTTAAGCAGCAAGTATTTGCGCGCCTGTTGTAGAAATGTGCAGCACGACTCACAGCTGATCATTGCTTTTGCCTCAGTACGTAACTGAGCCTCGTGGGGACACAAATGTATTTTGCAAAAAATGCTGTTTACCATGCAGCATAAATATTCTTTCTGATATACATTATGTTTTTTGATTGAATGTTGCATGACTTGGTTAAAAGAAAGCCCTCTCCTCTTGCTTTATTTTTTTTTCCAGAGAAAAAGTGCTTTCAATGTATATGTACAATAATTGAAAAAAAAAAAAAAAAANAAAAAAAAAAAAAAAAAAAGATTGCTTCTCTTCATACCTCTAATACATTGTGTTTTTCTGTGTATAAAGTCCGAGAACACAAACAGGCACACGTACACACACACACACTCTCACACACACACACACCCACACACACACACACACACACACACATGCCTCCCTGTTCTTACAAAACACCACTTTCCCAGGTTTTCTGCCATTGTTGAAGCATCCCAGAAGACATTTTCACACACACACGCACGCACGCACGCACGCACGCACACACACACACACACACACACACAAAAGTAACAAAATTATTTATACTATTTCCTTTCTTTGGCCTTGTGACTAATTTGAAGTCTGTGGCATAAATAAGAAAACATTTCATTAACCATGTATGAATGAGGTAAGCCTACAGAGATCTTATAAATTCCTGCCTCACGAATAAACAAATATATTATACAACACAATACAGCCTTTAAAATTTTACTCGCGAAAAACATTCCTGTAGTGTGTGCATGTGTGTGAGTTTTTGCATTACAAGCTTTCCTATCTTATGATCTTTTTACTTTAATTTTGGTAAGTTACCTATTGTGTCATTGTACTTCTGTTTTGTATCCCAGTTTGTTTCTCCACTGAATCGTGTATGTGTGTGTGTATGTGTGCGTGTGTTTTGCCTGATTCTACCAGGCCAGGTCCCATGCTTCATATTTGATTCAACAACTTTTATGTAAAATGCTCATATAAAAACTCAAGTGTGTGTGTTCTTGCTATGTACCGAGACATGGCACTGTTTGTCATGATCTGTTCTTTGGTCACTTCCTGTTTTATTTTGTAGTCTTGGTTTTTTGCTGTCTAGTTTGCTTTACTTCCGGTTTTTGTTTAGTTTCCCTCCAGTTTTCTCCATCACCTGTGTTCTATCAGTTAATCACGTCTTCAGTATTTATACTACCCTGGGTTCCTTTGTTTTCTGTCAGATTGTCTTGTTTGCTGGTTTGCTCGTCCTGTTTGCTTGTTTGCCTGGTTAGCTTGTTTCTTGTCTCCTGGTTTTCCTGTCTTTATGTTTGTTGGTTTGTTTCTTTTATTTTTTTTTTGCCGCTTGGTGAATTTGTTTGCTATACAGAAAACCCTGATATTTGTTGGTACATTTGTTTTATCCAGTTGTTTTTGCAGTGATGCTCTGTTTTAATTGCATTAAAGGCTCAAATACAAAACGTCTATGTGGATGTCAGAGGGAAAAATCACTATCTGTTTTGGTGGTTTTTAGGGAAAATATTAAACACAGAGAGAGAGGAATATCCAAACATGTTTTCTGCCCGGTGAGATGTGGAGCGATAGGGGGTGGCATTTGGCAGAGTCTTTATTTCCTCTGGCTCAGAGTAGAAGCGTTAAAAGCTTTATCCAAGCTTGATTTTACCAGGTTGGTAAATTGCTATCATGAGAGCAAAATATACTTAGAGACAAAGGGATTTGTTTAAAAAGTGACATTATTAAAGTGGAAATGATCGGAAGGAGCTGTACAAGATGAAATTTTAACACTATTTTCTACTTGACAAGTCATCCTTTATGAAATATTGCAAAGTTTTATTCTGCACACAGTAGCCAACTAGATTGTTACCATACTGCCAAAACTCCTATTTTTCCCAGGTTTCTCAACCGTCTCTTCTACATTTGGACATACGTGTTACCAATGAATTTTAAGGTGGGCGTGTCACCTGATTAGAAAGATTAGGCAAAATAACAGGAAAACTAAAATGCAGTTTTATGTTTTAGAAATTGGTTGTCTAACATAACGTTGGCTGTATGATCCTTTAATGTAAATACATATATATTCTGCATGAAATCAACAGTAACACACTCGAGTAGGTTCCAGGTAACCAGAGAAAATTTCTTCTCTGGTAAATTTCTGCTTTATTTCTATTAAGAACTGGTCTTAAAAGCAGTTTCACAAAGAATAGCAAAAGTTGCCCCAACTGCTGTAATCACCATTTGTTTAAAACAATTATCAGTGGCATTTTGTGTAGAATAAACGTCCAATTTCCTGTTTTGTCCGTGATTAATAATGAATCAACTGTATACCTCATTAAAGCTTTTGTATTTGCTGTTGTAAGCATGCAGCATCTTTTCCATCTTTCTGAGAAAATTCCCTTTGCGCACAGGGAGAAATGCATTTGTGATTTAGAACAAGTGCTGCAGAGATAAAAAATAAGCAAAATTTTTAAATACTGATCATAATTAACATCAAACTTTGGGGCTTGGGTCTTTGGTGGATTTTTTTTTTTTTTTTTTTTGGAATTGGATGGATTTGCAAACTAAATAAGAGTTAAGTTTGAAGTCCTCCTATTTTGTAATGAAGCAGTTCTGTGGCACATGACTGGGCAAGCTGTGCTGATGTGACCATTCTACTCTCTCCGTTGCACTTATTGACCCAGCGGACAAAGAACAGCTGCTGTACCGGTCAATTTGAGTCCTGAATGCAGAATTTTCACTCCACATAGTGTGAATCTGAAGCCTTTAATTCCCAAATTGAATATCCACATGAAAAAGCCCTGAAGTTCTGCCTGGAAAGATGTAGCTTGAAAGTAAAATTCTTGATGGGGATAACTTTCTGTATATGCAGTATCGTACAGTGGCTTTGTTTGATAATGATTATATAAAAAAGATGCTCTTTTGTGTAACAATTCTACAATAATATGCCCCAGTGGGATCATTAGTCATCACTTGGCTTTACTTGCTGCTCTTATCAAGCTACCAAACAATAACGGGTTTTATTGTATTGGTGTGTGTGTGTATCCCATTCAAAGGGGAGTGGCTCATGCTTCATACATCTTTATTAATACATAATGACTGCTGTGACAGGATAACATTGACTGCATTTATTACATTGCGTCATCTTAATAAATGCAGGCAGGACCATCAGTGGAACGTCATCAACCAGTCTGTGTACACTCACACAGTCACTGAAGAAGAGATCTAATTGGCCTAAAACACACACACACACATACACACACAAAACAAAACACATCTGTGTGGGTGTTCCATGGATGTGCACGGTCTTGAAATGTCCAAATTCAAACTTAGAAAGAAACAGACATTCATCTGTCTATAGAGGTTCAACACCTCTTTAAAGAAGAATATGAGAACATGCAGAAATCCCAAATATTCATAACTGGGAGATTTGTGTTTACACAAGCACTTCTACTTAGTAGTAACTGAAGCATTAATCCTCAATTATTACTTAACAGTAATAATTTAGAATTTGAAAGTTTATCAGTATTTTAATTCACTGTCAGAAATTAACTTAATTTTTCTGGTCACATTCCAGAAATTCTCTATTAAAAACCAGTATTATAATAATGGCCCATCTCCAATTATAGCCAAGAGGTAAAGTCAGCGGGACGAAATAGTGGCCGGTCTCCAATAAAGGCCAGGTTGGTCCAGGCCAATTTTAATGTATTCTGCTGCTGTTGCCACTAACTGTGTGCCTGGGAGGCTCAAGGAGGAAGGCCAAAAAGTCATTCGAATGACTTACTAAATCCTTTGAACGACTTTTTTTTTTTTTTTTANTTTTTTTTTTTTTTTTAACTCTCCAAATTGGGCTGAATTGAGCTAATTATTTATCCCAATCCTACCGACCTCTTACATCGAACATTCTGTGACACTGCATGCTTGTTGCCTTTCATATTTTTCTCAGTTTGCACTCATTTTGGTCTCTCTCTCTCTCTCTCTCTCCTTGAGCCCTCCTGGGGTCCCTAACCAGATGACAGTATCTACTTTTTAAGTACCAAACCCCTTTAAAACCATCTCTAGCCATTGTCTTTTCAGCCAGAAGAAACGACAGGACTCTGCGTGAAACAAAGCCATAAACATGGAGCTCCTCCCCGGCGAGGCGTGAGTGACGCTCTGTTGTAACACACCAACCCTGAAATATGGATGAAAACAAGCCTTTATAAAAACTGACTAGAGGAATGATCACAATGTGAAATGTTTCTCCATAGTGATAGTGTTTTTTAAAAAAAATGTTATTTTCTTAAATGTAATTATGGTGTGTCTATCAGCAGTGGGACACACTGCAAGCTGGGTACGAGGCTCTCATTTTGGTTTGACATCTCACCAGCCAATGCAGGGCTGTCTTACTGACTTATAGGATTTTAACTGCGAACATCATTCCCAGGGTTTTTAATGGAAAACTGAAGGGCACAAATAAACAACAGTATGACACAGCAGAGGGAAAGTTTGGTGACAAGCACAAAGTTATACATACAGTTTAAAATTAGAAATAAAGGCCCATCGCCAATAAAAGCCTGTATCTTATACTAACCGGGTTCTCTTCACAGTTGAGGAAAATAAAGACCCTAGTAGAGCATTTCAGTAATCTACATTACAGCAGAAGAAAACCTTATTGGAGGTGTTTCTTACTGCTTGATGAGTCTGCGAGGGTGCACGAGTCCGTTTGACGTCAAAATTGACATCACACAGAAAGACACACCCTGTACATGCACATTCCAGATTTTGTAACTCCACACAGACATTTAAAAAATGGAGGAGCTGCTAGTAACACAGGGTTGTAAATACAGGCATCTGTATGAACCCTGAATGAAAAGTCATCGAGACAAACAGATGACAAACAATTGCTTTTGTGAAATCTCACAAAACTTTGAAAAATAAGAGACATTGTGCCAGAAGATGTGGAAAATTTAGACCATCATCTCTTATTTTTCAGCAATGATCATTGGTGATGCCATTTTAAACAACAGACTTCTTCTATGATATTATACTGTATATGACTGTTTCATACATATTAACAATTTGCCATGTGAGCATCTACATAGAAAGCAGAATTCAACCTTTCGGCATCAAACCAACCAAACCTAACAATGTGTTTAGATCTCATATCCACTGTATATCATGTATTTTTAGACAGAAACACCACATACTGTCTTTAGCTGCACACATTTGCTCCTGCAATCTTCAGCAAGTAGTAAAGAAACATTTCTCTATCTGTCCTCTCAAGGATAATTTAGCATTTGCTTTTCCAGGCGCGTTTAAGCTGGGTAAACAACAAACAGTGGCCCCTCTGTGCTGATTTTCATTTTCTTTTCACTTGTTTGGTTCTGCTTTTCTCTCACTCACTGTGCCTGCTGAGGGGTTTAATATTCTTGGAGTGGTGACCTTAACAGTCATTCATAATAACGCTGTTATTCCTTGTTTTATTTCGACCTCCCTCCTACTCTCAGTCTCCAGAGATCTTTTTGCCTTTTGCTTGCTGCCATTGTAAATACAGAATTTCCTCCTTCGTTAGCTAACTCATCTTGTGAATTGAATTTAAATTCCATTGCTTGTATAAATAGTCAAAATGTTAAATTACTGTGTGTTTGTTAATCTTTTCAGTGAATGATCTCCAAATGTCTACCACTTGATGCTAGGATCATATCTTTGCAGACTTAGGATGTTTCCTTCTCAGCTAAAGAGGCTTATCAAAGAAACACTGGACAGTAAACAGACTTAATCTTTTAACTTTATGCTCGCTTTACTCACAGAATAAAGCTAATCCTCCATATCCATCTTCACATAACATACAGCCACAATTTATAGTCTACACATCATCATAAATATCAAGGTGATGCCATGAGACAGGCTTCAGAAAACAAAATACATACATTTTTGCATATCTACCCCTGACCTAACAAAATGCAACCTTTTATAGCTGGTTTACTACTCATACTTCAGCATACGGTAGATGTTCAAACGATGTCCTACTTGGTAGACAAACAGATATAACAGCAATATGCAGCAACGTACACAATGCCTGTCTTTCCCATTCTGAATCATACCTGCAGATGCACAGTTTTCAAAACACAAGAGATTTGTTAGTGCATAGAACCAGCAATAAAAATCAAGGATCCAAAGATACAGATGCAGGTACAGTAGCTATATGACAACAAATGAAAGGACTATGCTATGCATGAGCATCAGCAGTTTCTTTTAACATCCAGGCTAGACTGACACTAATTAACAAGCAAAAGTGAGCAAACAACGACTGCTGGAAAAGCTATTCTTTTCCTTAAAGTGAGCAACGTTTGGATTGCTAGGTTACATTGCAAATAGCACAGTATATGAGGACAGATATGATTAAACCTGCACTAGTCAGCACATCCAATGGTTCTGTTTAATGTGAAAGCGTTGCTCATAATGATGAACTCACAGATTATCAACCAGTTCTGCAGTTCTAAAGCAACTTTTGGCTATTTTACATTTATTCATTTTTGCAGATGCTTTTATCCTAAGCGATTAACCTGTGAGGCATTTTACAACAATACAACCAAAGAGCTGATCAAGCAGAAAACATTTGAGAACAAGTGCCACCAAGTTCCAGTTCCAATCCATTTCAATGCCAGAGGGCGGTAGCAAGTTCACAAAGTCAAGGCATAGTTTTCTTTCTTTCTTTTTTCTATATCTTAGATGTATTTTTTATGAAAGCCCTTAGGTGAAAATGTTTTCAGAGAATCTTTTAAAGGGAGATTTTTTTAATGGGAGAGAGAGATTTGTAAGTTCAAATGGTGTTGGGTAACTCGTTTCACCACTAAGGGACCACAGAACAAAATTATCTAGCTTGATACTTAGAGAAATACTGTTATGGCAATAGGATTATTGATCGCTTATTAGCAGACTGTAGTAACTGAGAAGCAGCATAGACCTGAATAAGGTTGTTCAGAGCTGTTCTGGCTGTTGCATCATTGGAAAGCATCAACTTGATTCATTCTACATCTGGTAGCCAATTGAGAGAGATGACGAGCGATTAAACGTGTCCTTTTTGGCTTGTTGAAGACCGAATATTGAAGACCATTCTAGATCATGTGAAGAGTTTTTTCTAGTAATGTAATAATGTAGTGAAGGTGTGATTACAAGTGCTGGTACAAGGAGATAGAAGGAGAAATCAGAAATGAACATCCCATCTACATTACAACATAGATGTTAGCAGGAATACTAAAATATGGTTTTATGTCTTGTCTAACATAATATGTATGTGGATAGCATTTATTGGGCTCAAACATGCAAAATCACCAGTGGTTAGTAAGTCATGGGGAGCATTCAGAGTCAATTGAATTGTTGGACCAAATTGGTAATATGAACAGAACAGAACAAAAATAATAATAATAATTGATAAAACAATAACATATTACATAAGAATAGGAATAATTTGAGGTTTTAAGCATCCAACAATTTCAAGTAGTTTGTTGTTTTACTAAAGAAAAAAATAAAGTCCAAAACTTTTCATGGCCTTTAAGTACAAGTTTATCATAATATTTTTGAGTTCGGTCATTGGATCTCGCCCCTGACTGACATTTGGGACAAAGCCGAGTCTTTGAAAAATGATAATTGGAAAGACATCCTGGGCTTTGACCCTGCTGCTTCTGGTTTCTGTTCATTGTGCAACAACAGCCCCACCTATCCTTACCAACATGACCTGAGGCCTTGAGTTCCCATTGCATTGGCTTGCAAAAAAGTCATTGAGACACACACACACACACACACACACATGCGCACACACTCACACACACAACAGAACCTGAAGGATGATTACATAAAAGAAGATGTAAACTCCAAGAGTGTCTTTTGTCTCATTTACTCCTCATCATTTCTCTAAAATGCTGCAACAAAACATCGCTCATCCTCTTGTTCTCATCTCCTCTGTTCTCTTGTTAGCTATGTTTCTCTTTCCTCCTTCCTTCCTTCCTTATAAATCCTTTGACTTCCCTCATTCTTCTAATCTCTCCCTTTGATTAACACCCCTGCTCTTCTCGTCCCACCATTTTCATCTCCTCTCCTCCGGCCTGATCTCCCTCACTTGCTTCACCTCCCGACTGTACTTTCTTCTCTTCCTCCTCCTCTCTCCTCCTCTAAAGGCTGTGGTCCTGCTTAATAATTGATTCTGGCTGTCACACTGTGCTGACAAAGACAACAGCAGGGCCATTAAAAGTTCCTCGCCTGTTCTTTCTTCCTGTTTTTTCTCCCTTCACTTTACACACACACACACACACACACACACACACTCACACACACACAGACACTCTCTGTAACTCTGTCTCTCTCCCTCTGTTTTCTCACCTCATTCAACCCCCTCCTCACCACCCTTCCTTCTGCTTGATCAAAACAGGCTGATTTCGCTCTCTCTGTTATTTTTCTTTTCTCATTCCCTCGTCCAACACATTCGCTTGCGTTGCCTCCAGTTTGATTCACTTTCTCAACCCTCCCTCCTCTTCCTCCTTCCTGTTACATATTTTTGGTATCAGCTCGTTTTGGCCTCAGCTCAGGGACAAATCCTTGATGTACGCCATGATTCATCATAAGATATTATACTGTGCATTAATCAGATGCAGAGTTTAATTGTTGCAACACAATCATCAGACTAACATAATATTGCATTGGTGTCATTAACACACAGTATCAAAACATGTATGGTGGGCAAAGCTTCATGCTAAATTAGTGCCGTGACAATTGAATCTCACTCATAAAGCTTTCTTTATGTTAATCAGTGTGTTGTCCCATTTACGACATGTTGTCAGGGTAAAAGTGAATGAAGATAGGCTTTGTGCTTTACTATGCTGCTTCCCCTGGTGTCATAGTGAAACTGAGCAAAAGGAAACCTAAATTCTCTCTTTAGAGTTCCACATAATAAGAGATCAATGCTAATATAAGACAGATTTATACCATGCAGCACACACATACACACACACCAGCGCATGGGAGGTGTGCGTGGTGGGTGTGTCACGTGTTAGCGCAGTTGATGATACTTGAGGCAGAAGCACAGTGCCAACAAAATGTATGTGAGATTGGATCAAAATTCACTACTTTTACTTTCAATTAGGCATTATGTTATTTAGACTCAACACCTTCACCTGATTACCTCATTGGGAACATGAAGGATCTAACGTCACATGACCTTTTCTGAAAGAGCTCACTCATGATTAAAGATGTACCAGGTGTCGGCACTTTGCTGCTGGCCAAGTCCACTGTATTCTGTGTGTGATTGGTTGGATTTCACCCTTTTATCAAGCTTTATCATTTAAATGTAATGTGGTCTGTATGTTCTGTTTGACGAAGGTCTTGAGCCGAAATGTGTTGGTTTGTTTGTAATAAAAGTTGTTCTCAAGACGAGAAGTCTAGAAATACCTCTGAAATTTACCACCAGACTGAAATAGGTCTTAATTTATTCCATGACAGTGTGTTTTATGAATCACTTCCTGTCATGTAAATAAGTAAATACCATAGTAGCGCCTCTTTCAAGGCAGACGCTAAAAGATGCTGGTAACGTGTTTATGAATGAGGGAACATGGTTGCATAAGGATTTTTTTTGGAACACCACAGAAGGCTTAAAGGATCATACTGGCAGTTTAGCATATTTAAGCCCAATAAATACTGTATAAATGTTACGTTACTGAAAATTTCTAATACATAAAACTGTATTATAATTTTGTGTTTATGTTGCCAAATCCATAATCTTTTCAAAATCAAATGTTCAGATGATACACCCACCTTAAAATTCAATGTTTTGCCTGCTAACACTTTTGTTCAAATGCAGAAGGGGGACTTTTTTTTTTTTTTTTTTTTNTTTTTTTTTTTTTTTTTTTTAATTTCTCAAAAAAGCCATCTTCAGCTGGAACTATATTCCCTAGTGGAGACATACATTGTCTTCCATGCAGCTTTGCATTGAATAGTTAAATAAAGTTGCTTCAAAAAGAAAAAAACAAAACAAAACAAAAAAAACCTTAGTAGACAGTGTTTGCTGTGATGGATAACTTATCTCAAGTGTGTTTCAAATCTCTACAAGTTGATTTTAATAGCATACTGGAATGAACTGAAACCAATGACAGTCTGAAAGGTAGGACAAACAATTCTAATTTTTACTGCTCCAGTGGTATATTTTGGGAAATGGTTGTCAGTAAACTAACGTGTATGAGGATTTCAAATATGCAAAATCGCCTGTGTGGTCCTTTAAATTCAGGTCCTTAACAATAAAGTGCAATGGTGACCAATTTTCATGGCAGATATAAGTCTTATCATGTCAAACTAATGATTGTTTCACAAATATATCACTATATATGGTGTTTTCATATAGTTCCACTTTGCCAACATCTTTGTTTTTTTGCATTCTCTCTGCACCATCCTGCTCTTCATACACCCATACACACACCAATGCACACAAACATTACATACAATACAAATAAAAGCACACATACATGCACATGTAGCAGCACACAGATGCACTGCATTACACAACACACAGACAGTACGCAGACAGACACACTGTCATTCATACACACTCCCCCTCCTGTAGTTCAGGAGGAGGCGTAACAGCACTAATCTGTCATGCTCTGTCTCTCCCATTCATTACTGACACCATAATCCAGCACACCTCTGATGTGATCAGCCTCCAATTAGAAATCCATCAAGACCAAGGTGCGTTTAATTGCCTTGTCGGAGCTGCACTTCCCCAGCCGCCACCTTTTCTGCCTCCCGACTCCTTGCTTCATCTCACTCAGAGGTGTATTCCTCCAAGGCAGCAGGATGCAATTTCACATTGGCAGCGACACACTACTGCTGAGAAGAGTGTTTATCCATAATATGTTTGCACAATCAGATTCAACCCTAAGTGCCTTGCAAATGAGGTCATTGATCGAGGTAGTGTTTCACAGTGAGATAATTTAAAAATCTGTTTATGGCTGCCGCTCAGGACATTCTACAGAGAAACATTTGAGTATAAAATAAGACAAAAAAAAAATTAAGGCAAGGGTGTGGCTGCACCTGGGCCCATGGGACTTCAGGGGTCTGGCTTTAGCGCCGCCACCTGTTTTTGAAAATACAATAATGTTAAGGATGTCTGTATCATATTTTACAGTTAAAGTTAGTGCAACTTGCATAGGTAAAACTGTTCCATCTATCCCAGAACCACCCCAGAATCCATAAAATTCTGGGGTTTTGAGCCCAATTCTGATGGTTTCCACAGTGAACTTGTGTCAGTTTCCAGACTGGTTGATATTGAGATTTGATTTTGAACAGCGAGTGAATGTCTTGCAAGCTAGGAAAGAATTTCTAAGTTTACTAGATGCATTTATCTGTCCAAAATGGGAAAAGGTGAAGAAGGTTTTTTTTTTTTTTTTTTTTATGAGAGGGTGTAGTCATATGCTTGCAGAAAATGAGAATTTCCATTGTGTTATTGCCACTAAACGCATAAGAGAAATAGAAATATAATGTGTATATGGAATATACAGTATATTGGGCTCAAACATGCAAAATCGCTGGTATGATCCTTTAAATCTAGTTACATTGATAGTTAATTATATCACAATCACTGATTAGGCAGTGTTGGGTGTGCCTGTGCGTGTTTGCACTACGCAGCAGGTTTGGACATGTTTGCTTGTCAGCACACAAATATGTAGATATTAGGAATAAAAAGACAGTCTTTTTTATTCCTAATATCTACATATTTGTGTAATTCTGCATTTTTCGGTCTGTTTAGCTGTTGATTTTTATTAAAAAAGTGTTATTTTTCTAATGCATTTATGCATGCAGCTCCCATCATGGTGTCCATAGCTACTTTAGCTGTTCTCTGATTAATTCTGGTAAGGCTCCTGAGGAAGTCAGTTGTTTTATTCATAATATGTAGCCTGCTGCTTGCATAACTTTTAGGCTAACAGCAAGTGTATGTCTACAGAAATAGATTTGCATGGCTTAACATTTGGGCTGAGTGAAGGTCCTGGGTCTAACATTGTTCTGATACTGCATGCAATATTTGTTACAGAGCAAAGAACAATTTCTATTTTACCTGTTGGTATCTTATTTCTCAAAATTCCCAATTTTTTATTATAAAAGGCTTCTGTTGTTACTAGCTAGCCCTTCTATTGCTTGAGTTGTTTTGTGAAGGGATTAGCAGATGATACTTTGATAAGATCAGGCATTAAATTACAGTGTAAATGAAATTAAGTTCCGCATTAAAATCCCAATAAACTTACTTTTTGAGCTGCAAAGCTACATAATTTTGTATCATTATACAATGCGGTGAAAAGGTTTTACTATTAAGCTTTTACTATTCAAGGTGTCGTGAATAAGGAAAAATGCAATTCAGTAGCTAATTTCAGCGAACTTAATATAGTTTGAATGTTGTGTTTGGTTTGATTGGATTAAAATGAAATCTGTAATCCTGGATGTCTTACTGCAATGCTCTGCTCATGGTGTTACATGGAGAAAATAACCTCTAACCCTTACAATGCTGAATGTATTTTGATGTAAAACACCACTGATATCGCCAAGCCGCTTCATGCTTGATGTGATTGTGTCATTGAAACTGCAGGATTTTGCAATGTGCATAAAAATTGAAACCCAGCCACTTAGTCCAACTTTCACCCTGACTTGATGGAGGAGCTTTCCATTCCCCAGTCATGCTGTAATCTCAGACAGTTCAATCAATACTTGACAACATGAACAAGTCTCTCCCAAACCAAAAAGAAACCTTAATCTGCTCAATCTTCAAATGACACTTTTTTTCTGCCCCATTGACAATGTACAGGACAGTGAATTTATTGACTCATAAAATGTTTGCTTGAGTTTTTACACCCAAAGGAGCTTTAGTTCACAATCACGCTAACAGTTATGGTCCAGAAAATGTGCCCATATCCTTGGAAAATAACTCCATGTGGTGCCCACGAAGTTATTCATTGCCACATCTCAGAAAGTATTCCTGATTAAATAACACAGCCTCAGTTCTCCATTTTTTTTTTTTTTTTTAAACCTTAAAGTGTTTTTCTTATAAAGACCAAATCCGTCTGATGTTTTGGACCTTTGTAGTGCTCAGATAGCATGCAATTCAAGTTGCAAGGACATTCATACTAACACATAATACACATCACAACCAGCAGCTCATAGGCAGTGCGAGAGGTCAGCTGTGCACTCTATCATTCTTTGCCTGTGAAATTTGCATAATGTATTCAAATGTGATGGCATGAAAGAAACAAATACCCACACAAAGAGGTTTGGCTGTAGCAGCCTTACATACACACACAGACACAGACAGGACATTTATTTGCAATGAAAACAGATGATAACATCATATTGTTGATTAAATAAATTTGGGGTATATGGCTCCATGGCCTGGCTAAGTTCTATGGGTCAGGGAAAATGTTCCTATCCTTCACCTAGATGGCAGCCAGCACAGAGCCTCATCAGATTGCATACTGAATGCAACCTTTACAAAAGGCTACTCCATCAATGCTTAGAAAGCCAGAGAGTAAATGTGCTGCTGTCAGTCTGAGGCGTGCACAGACTGACATGATGAAATCCCCTCTGGACTAATACCCACTCGGCTCCATTGGCTAAAGTGCTTACTGTGTTAGTGCAGTGTTCTTGGGTTTGAACCCAGTGTGTAAGATGAGTCATCTTTTCCTGTTTTCTTTTGAATCTCTGGCCCCTCCAGTTCAGCACAAATAACCTAACAATAATCTATAAATATACTGTACACGCTCATAAATAAACACAATGTTTTAATATTTTAGCAAGGGTTGTCATATCAAGGCAAATTATTCTGGGCATTCCTTTTTGTTCATGGTGAGATGGCTGAATAGAAGAGCAGGTGCATAGGCCAGTTAAATCCTGGAGGTATAATACCTACTGGTCAAGTCCCAGTCAATCCTTTAATGGCTCCTTTAAGACAGTATAAGCTCATTAGCAGCTAAAACCTTTGTAATCTTGGCACATACTGGCTTTTTAGCAGCATGCTCAAGAAATTACACACTTCTTTGTGAAACTGAAAGTGCAGATACGGAGACTAAACTGAACACAAACCAGTATGCTTGACTTGCAATTCAGTTTAATAAGACAAAAGGCTCGTGATGCATTGTTCCTGTTTATTTATCTCTTCATCACTTCAAGGTTTTCTTACCACAGTGTATTAGGGTTGTAATAGATAAATAAATAAACAAGCCAGGGGAGAGGGTGGGGCTTATATTCTGAGAAAAAAAACAAAACAAAAAAACTCAAAAATTTGCAGCCAAATTTGTAAGAAAAAAACTCACATTTGGGAGAAAAATTTTCAAAAAGGATTAGAAAAGAAAAAAAAGACCTCACAAATTTGCAAGAAAAAAAATTGCCATAAAAAAAAAAAACCTCAAAATTATATTTTGGAAAGGTGGGATACATCAAGTCGAAGACCAGTAATAAGTACATCTTCTGGATCAATTAATTGTATTTGTTGTCTTATTACGTCCTGCTATACCACAAATCCCATCTGAATCACCTGTGACTGTCTACTGAAGATTTTCATGCACAAAGACTATCACCTCATCCACTATGGTGTTTTCTTCTGAATAAGTCCAGTTCATGGCAACATCTTTTCAAGGTGATCACTGTGGGGTAAAAGCACAAGTGTGAGTTTCTACAGTGATTTTACTTGTTGTCAGTGTATGTTGAGTGGTTATATTCACCAGCTTTGTCCAAATCTGTCTCAAATAATACAAATAAAGTACATTTGGTGGAAAATAATAGACTACAAAAGCCATTCAAAGCAAGAGTGGTTTTGGTACCAAGGACATATTATACATCTTAATACAGCATAGTTTACTGAGACAGATAAAACACTCTGAATGGACTTTTATTAGCTCTGCATTTACTCTGATTTGCTTTTGAAGTAGACATCAATATTTCATCAGTTTGGGCCTTGTACAAAAAAAAAAAAAAAAAAAAAAAAGGTTGTGATTCCCACAACATGCTAAAGTTCTGAATGCCACTCAGTCATGGATGATATAATTGACATGCAGGGGTGGAAAGTAACAAATTACATTCACTGTCCTTACTTTAACAAAGGCGTTTTTTTACTTGTACTTTTTTGTGAGTAACTTTAAAAAAAAAAAAAATACATATATATATATATATATATATATATACTTTTACTTAAGTAATTTTAATAACAAGTATTGTACTTCAGTACATTTTGATTTTAACATCCGTTATAGAGTTTAAAAAGAAATTCTCAGAGATGTAAAACAGCATGGAGAAACTGCAGCGGCTGCAACAAAATAAAGTCATACACTATGCTAAAGATGGATGGAACATGCTCAGAGGACCACAAAATGGACAAACTAGAAGAAAACAATCCCTGGCCACATTTAAGTGAGCAGTTTTGGTTTTAAATGCACACACATCTACAGCTACAGCATGCAGTGCAAACTTAGCTTGCCAAAAAACGGAGTTAGCAGCTTATCAGGACCCAGCATAAGTTAGCTAACTTTATCCTTCATTATTCATACTAGTCATTAGCTTTGCCAACATCTATCTCCAAAATAATATGCTTTCATATGTTTCTGGTTTGCAGTTGTTTTGCTAGCTACTGAAAAATGCATGTTAATGTTGATTAAGGCTAGTTACTGAGTTAACTGACCTTAGAATTAGCATGTGTAGAATGGGCAGTTTCAGTGAGTTAATTTTTATTCAATGTTTGTCCCATTAGTCAAATATTATAATAGTTAAATTGAGTGGAATCCTTTTTTCCTCCCAAATGTAGAGTAATGTCAATTAATACTAGAATGCTCAAGGATAACATATTTTAGCAAAGTCAATGTTAACTCTTTACTCAGAAAGCATTGCAGCTAAATTGTTTACAATCCATGTTTTTTTTTTTTTTTTTTTTTTTGGTAACAATGTAACCCAGTACTTTTTTACTCAGAGTACATTTGAAACAAAATACTTTTTTACTTTTATTTGAGTAAATTTTTACACAAGTAGCTTTACCTGTGTAAAATTTCAAAATAACAGTACTTTTACTTGAGTAAAATATTTTATTACTCTTTCCACCCCTGCTGACGTGCCACAACTTAAAAGAAGCAAAACAATCTGGTTTTTTAAGCTTTCAAAGCTTCAGCAATGATCAACATCAGTTTTTATCACAAAGGATTAAGCAGTCAAACCTCAGTCAACATCTGAGAATTGCTTGTCCACTTGACAGAAAGAATAGGGGTCATTCTGTTCTGTTTACCTTTCAGTGATACAAACTAAGAAGAAAAGCAGAGAAAATATCAGAATAGCTGTCAGTCAAACTCTCACCATGACTACCCTGGGAGAATAAAAGACAAACGACAAAGGGTATGAAAGAGAAAAGAAAGGTGAGTGAAGGGGGCAGGGCAGACAGGTGAATGAGAGCTACTGCGAGAGAGAGAGAGAGAGAGAGAGAGAGAGAGAGAGGAAATATGAGGGACAGAAGACGTAGGAGTGCTTCACAATGCACTTTAGATCCCTAGGTCTTGACTTCTTGCAATTTATTTGTGCGATGCCAAAAAAAAAAAAAAAAAAAAAACGTATTAGAAGTATCTGAGGTAGAATTAGATGAGACAAAATAAATATGAGAACATCAATTTTTAACACCTCAACTAAAAAATGACTGCTGGAGTAATAGATATATTGGACATAAACACCCAGCTCTTTCTAAAAAAAAGAAAAGCATGTGACTACAACTCAGCCTAAAAACTATACAGACAGGGTCAACAGATTCAGTTAATGTCTAACTACATCAGAATGGGCAGGAAGTGTCATCTAAGCAACTTAGAATTGTTTTTGCCAGATGTGGTGTTTCTAGCATCTCAAACAGCCGCTTTCTTGGGCTTCTTAGAGAGAACACTGCTGCCGTGGCACTTCTGTTAATGATAAGTCGTCTTATTCAAGTAAAAAAGAAGGCTGTGGGTATTCAAATAGCCTTTCAGTACGACTCTGAGGGGCGTACGGGTGCCAAATCACATCATCAAACCACTGAAACTGACAAAGTCACATTTTGCTCTTGTCAGCTAGGAACAAGGGGCTCTACTCGTAGTTGGTGACTTAAGTGGGAGAGCGGGAGTCAAAAGCTCTGCAGGGAAAGTGAAATGCTGCAAGAGTGCCTAATATACTCATATTCAATTTAAATAAAAGATAAGGATGGATGGATGGATGGATGGAAAGAAAGAAAGAAAGAAAGAAAGAAAGAAAGAAAGATAGATGGGGCTGCACATAAGCATTACACAGGAAGCCATGCACATCCTCTAAAGAAAAATGCACAAGTCTGCTCTACCATGAATTCCTGTTGTATGGGTCAAGAGCAAAAGTCAAAAGCCAGAAAGAGAAAAGTCTCTCAGTGACTTTCTCTCTTCATCTTTGTCTCTCTGCACTCTCTCTCTCTCTCTCTCTCTCTCTCTCTCTCTCTCTCTCTCTCTCTTTCTCTCTCTGCATCTCAATGTGACTGGGATGAATTTAACTGAACTTGCTGTAAAAGTTTTAGGGGACCTGAGCCTGTTCACCCTTGCTGAGCAGAAGAGAGAAATACACTACAGGTCAGAAGTTTGAGGCCACCCCCAGATTTAAAAAAAAAAAAAAAAAAAAAAAAAATCAGTAATACACTTTGTTTTATTTGTTGTACAGGAAATGACAAAAATCTATACAATAAATGTAACTAATTAGTTTTCAAGAAGAATTTGTCAACAAGTGCACATTATGTAGCCACTATAGCTTAAGAAATGATTTTTAATGAAGGCATGCCCAGTCTGTATTATAGTGCACTAAACAGTTGTGTTCCAGCTCCCTTGCTTGATGTGTTTCATTCTATTCAATAGCTGCTGTCTGCCTTCTCCCACATCATTTTGGGATTAACTTGCTACACAGTCNATTCTATTCAATAGCTGCTGTCTGCCTTCTCCCACATCATTTTGGGATTAACTTGCTACACAGTCTGTTCATGCTATTTCTCTGCAACCACCCCATTAAAACATGGGGGTGTTCAGTAACGTTGTGGGTGTTTTGGGGGAGAGAGGCCTGGAGACTTGGTCCGCTAAAGGAATTATGAAGAAAGAGAATTACCATTCCATCCTTCAAAGACACGCGATTCCATCCGTTTTACAAATTATTGGTCAAAATTTCATTCTCCAACAGGACAATGATCTAAAACATTCAACAAAATTATGCTAAAATTACATCCATTCCAAAGAGAAGCTAAAGGTTTTAAGAATTACGACTTGGCAAGTCTGAGCCTGAAATGACTTCAAAGTGCTTTAATTTTGACAAATTCTTCTTGAAAACTAATTAGTTATATTTATTTTATATATTTTTGTCATTTCCTGTGCANTTGTAATCTGCATTGGATGAAGGTGCCAGAAGGAAACATGTTGATCATACCTGCTCGTAGGCTTTTTTTTTTTGTTTTGTTTTGTTTTGTTTTTAAGAGCTTGAGTTACTAACAGTAAGTGTATTTGCTGCATGTGCGCACACCTTTGAGCTCTGTAAACAGGGCAGCAAAAAAAATACAAAACAAAAAAAGAAACAGAAGTATGCAATGATCAAGGAACTTCTTTTGTTTCACAGTATTAGATGTATGTGTACAGGTACTTTTCTGAAAATACGGAGACTTCTGTCAGCCAATCAGATTCAGCTCATCACAGCTGATGGCAGTTTTAAGTGTTTTCTTTACAACTTGTTGATATTGGAAATATTTTGCAGCTGCTCAGATTGACTTGGCTTGACATATGAGGTCCAATAAGACAAATATAATAGCCAATTATGTAAAAAAAAAAAAAAAAAAANAAAAAAAAAAAAAAAAAAAAGATTCATGAATATCATTTATGATCACAGTTCAACTCTAAATATGTCCAGGAAGATGAGAAAACAGTGGGCAGGTGAAAGCCTGATGAATCTGATCAACTCATTCATCTCATAGCACCACTTTCTGCAGTAACATGCTCATAGTTAATTCAGAATTTGGCTTACAGTAAACAGCACTAAATTATGGATTTGTCCTGGCAAGTGTCAAATGTATAATACTAACAATGCAGAAAGTGAAAGCTGCTGATCTAAATATTGTTGCTGAGCAGCTATGTTAAATCCCATCTCTGCACTATCCACTCTTTCCCAAAGGATGAAGTCAGTAGATTAATACATCATGTTATAAATGTTTAGAAACATGCCATTGACCTGTACATTCAAGTCTAACCAATAGAACAACTTTGAGAGGGGGAACAATAGTAAGGAGTGATCATGGATCCACAACCTAATGTACCATTACCAGCTCCTTGAATCCATTGTGTTGAAGAAATGAAGTTATTTTGAAGGCAAAAAGGTGCACTAGGCAGTATTGGACAATGGTAAAACTGATGTGTTCTAACCTTTTACTACCTTCACCTTCAGGCAATACAGGTTAATGCAACATCCAAACATTAGAGTAATTCAATGTACATAAATAAAATTAAAAATATTGATTTGACTTCTGTAATCTTAAATCTTTGTCCACAAATTGCCCCAGAGTCTAAAACTTAGCTATCTAATGGTGCAAAGCTATTTCTGGCTGCGTCCATTTATAGTTTTAAATATTTGAACCTCTGGAGACTAGTCTTTTTTTTTTTTTTTTTTNTTTTTTTTTTTTTTTTTTTGGTTGTAAAGGACTCAATTATAAATGCATCATGTGGTGCATCATCCAGAAGACTATTTTTAAATGTTTATGGAATTTTATAGAAACGAGCCTTTTTTACATTTTTCCCCTCCGTAATTCTTGTCTAGAAAATATTAAAGTAAAATGTTTTTTTTCCTGAATTTCCCACCTCAGAACATGACAGCTAAATAGTCCCTGTTATGTATTGGATGTGCACTCATGCCACAAATATATTTCCATATAGTAAACTGAGTTTTGTGAAGAAATAATACATCTGGATAAAATAAAATTGAATCAGTGGTTGATGATTTTGCTTTTGTCATATCCTCTCACTCGAGGTCTCTTTCAGTCTTCAGCAGTCAAGTTGCCACGTCAAAGAACAGAGTCCTTCAAATGCAAAACCTCACAGCCTTCACTCCCACTGCTTTTCTTTCTAATTTCTTCTTGGAGTCTGATATTTGCATTCTCTTTCTACCATTTGCTTTTCACTTGTGTGACTTTCATTCTGTGCCTCCCAGTGATAGAAGTGAAAGGCTGTTTGAATAGCTGATGATGGTGTTTCCACAGTGACTTTTCTCATCTTTAAAGTAGGAATGAGAAAGATAAGGTATGTGCAAAAACTCTAAATGATATTTACTGCTGCAGCACTGTTTGTCTTACCTTTGTTGAGCTGAGTTGAGTTTGTGGGCTAAAATTGTTTTAATGTGTGTGTAAGAATTTGATTGACAAACTTACAATATGTGCCACTGCAGCAGGAAATGTATGTTATGCTAACTGAACATTTACAGTCAGTATATCTGCATACTCCATGTATTGGGTTTGTACTGTAATTAAGGAATAATGCAAGTAAGACATATACATGGATGGAATTAATAGGATTCCATGGTTCCCTTAATAATCATGACATGTTGTGAAATCAGAGTATGCAGAATGCCAGGTGAGGAAATGCATACAGACGTGGCTTACTCTGATTATGAATAAATCGATTTACAATCACATAATCTAGGTCTGTTACTCAGATTAAATTTATCCCAATTTATGGGAAATTCAGTCTAATTAAGGTAATTATGGTGATGTATGAAAAAATATATGTATTGTCTTAATCTCAGTGTAATCAAAGTTTTAACTTGCATGTAAATGTAGTGAGTGATATGGAGATATTTACCACATTCATTTATTTTCTCTAAGCAGTGTAAGTCATTTAAGAACAAACTCAAGACAGGCAAAATAACTCTGGATAGCAAGAGTAAAAATAAAATATTATGATAGTGGCCTGGGATGTGACAAAAAAAAAAAAAAGAAAAATCATAAAAATAGCAGTAAGACCATGTCCTAGCAAAGCCATGTGTTGGCAGGACACATAAATCTGATTTTGTAGGCAACAAATGACACCACAGATATGAATATCAAAAAAAAAAAAAANAAAAAAAAAAAAAAACAAAAACAAAAAAAACACAACAAAAAAAAACCAAACAAATGCACTATATGACAGAAACATATGTAAATTTATGGCCAACGGGAGCTGTGTGAGAAGTGTATACATACTGCAGGCACACTGAGATATGGGATCAGCTTTGCCATTGCTGTTACATCTCTATAAGAACAGTTGTAATGTATTGACCTACTGTCGGTCTTTAGAGAAATACCTCAGTAATTATGCTAAACAACCCTGAGGGCTTTAACATTGATATTCTTATTACAGCCATTACATCTGGATGGCGATAGCAGTAGTTTTATGGCTGACGTTGAGTCAGTAGTCCAACCCCAATGGGTGGAATTTGCAACACAGCAGAAGAAGTTTGAAACAGAAGAAGTTACAAATTATAGCAGAAACAGAAATTGGGGCTCTTTTGGCTGTTGTTCTATCACTTAAACATCAGCTAAAGGATCTCATTTTCTCATTCTCAACAAGTTTAAGCATAAATGCCTGGATGGATACAACTTGTATGATTTTTTTCGCCCTTAGATTTTAATAGTGAGTGTGAAAGTGATGATTAATTTTATATTCTTGAATTCATTATAGGGCCTATTAAAGGACAATACCAGTGATGTTGCGTGTTTGAGCCCAATGTGTACAAACCAAATAAACATTACATTACATTTCCCAGAATATACTACTGGAGCGGTAAATTTTACAATTGTTTTTCCTGCCTTCCAGACTGCCATTGGTTTCAGTTCATTCTAGTACGCTATAAATATCAACTTGTAGAGACTTGAAACACTTTTGAGATAAGTAATCCATCACAGTGAACAATATGTCCATTAAGTTTTGTTTTTTGTTTTTTTTTTTTTTTNCATTTTTTTTTTTTCCCTCAAAGAATCTCAATGAAAACAATCAGGCATTTTTAACCCTAAAATGAACTTTCAAAGGGCCAACTTTAAAATCTGCTGTTTTTAAGCAATTACATCATTTTACTATCATTGTTGTTTTGTCTGTTCATCTCTTTAAGGTGGCACAGTGGTTAACGTATTTGTGTCTCACAACGTACTGGGTTCAAACCCATATGCTGGCTCTCTTCATTTTTTCCAGGGGTTTCCATGTTCTTCCTGCTGGCCAAATGCAGAGGGAGAATTTATCTACAATGTGTAGGATCCAAGAAATAATCACATTTCTGCGGCTTTTTGGTAAGCACAGTGTTGTGCCACTCACCATTTTACATGGGTAACATGGGTCATTTTAAGGGAAATTACATGCAACACTAATAACTGTAATAACAATAATGCACAAACCACAGGAGCCCTATTGCAGGTTCATATCTCCCTTGCCAGATCTCTCAAAATGAATGGTTGAAATGAATAGTTTGAATGGTGGCTCTGTGGTTAGTGCTGTCACCTCATAGCAGGAAGATTGTAGCTTGGAATCTGATTGGCTGGTTGTTAGACCTCATGTAACCTGTCCAGGGTGTAGTGGGATAGGCTCCAGTACCACAGACCTGCACAGAATAAGTGATAAAGGGTGGATGAAAGTGGTTAAGGTGGGCGGTTGGAGTATTTATTGCTTGGCTGACAGCCTGTTCAGTGGGACCGCACATTATGCACTACAGCACACACACAAATCCTGGACAACCTCCTCACAATATGGGAAGTTGATCAAAAACGTGATCAGTTGAAATGTTGGTATGTTCCTTTAAGTCTGTAATTTAAAGTTTTCTCTCTGTGCTGTTTCACATTTGAGTTGAGTGAAGCAAAACAGAAGCTAATTGACTTGTAGTTGTCTTGTAGCTCTCAGTGAGGAGAATGCTGATTGAGATGAGCTGCATAGGCCCCCTGTGGCTACACACACGCACGCACACACACACACACACACACACAGAGAGAGAGAGAGAGAGATACAATTACATGTTTAGAAGATCATATGGTTTTAATTGTCGTGTGTGTGTGTGTGTGTGTGTGTGTGTGTGATATCCTCTCACACCAAGATCTGTATGCCAACACACTGATGCATGCATCTATCACTATACACACACATGCAGCTGCTCTCATTAGCAGCCCAAATAATGGTGCAAATGCTCACACACACTCACACACATATACACATGTACACACCTGCAGAGTGTATCCAAACCCACCTGTGATTCTGTCTGCTGTGATGACAGATGATTGACAGGTGAACCACAATTAACCCCCTCCACCAGGGGATGAATCAGTTCTACATCTTCAAACATCATTTTCATATCATCACCATCACAATATATGTGATATGATAGCTTTAATCTTTCATGTTGAAAGATGAAATATATCCTGTGTCCCAGAGGATGCATAATAAATCAAATGTTACAATGCACCATGCTGCTGATTAGACGTTTCTTTTGCTTTTATTTAGAAAAATTCTCAATAGCAATAGTTAAGTTTTCTATGTATTGTCAGGTTAACATATTCTCCATATTCTCATGAATTATTTCCTGAAAAACAAATAAAAATATTCTGAAAGGCAAATGTCAGAAAATCATTTATTGCAACAGAGAGCAAACCAAAAGCCTCATTTTCAGCAAGCGACAGCTACAGGATAAAAATGTGCATTTCGCATTTTGATGTGTGGTGTGACTTTAGGTTTCGAGATAATTGGCAGCCTCAGATGTTTGGACAAAATGCAGAATCCATTAATACAATCCCTTCATATATGTGGTGAGATGCAGCCATATTTCCATAAATACACATGGCGAAATCTCTTCCAGCCAATTGGACCTCTGAGGAAAATGATCCTAATTATTAGGCATCATTTACCTGGCAGAGATTAAAGTGTTTTTAATTACACAGCCACATGCAAACATACACACACGTACATATACACACACATCTCACACACACACTGCTGCTCCAAACACACATACATCAGACCAGGTTTAATTTCACTTAAGGACCAGAGGGAGAAATTTAGAGTCAGGTTATTCAATGCGCATTGCCTTTCATATGCTCAAAATAATGAAGCTGATCATCTAAAATGAAATTCCTCCTCTGCAAATGTTACGGCCTCTTGTGTATGTGTGTGTGTGTGTGTGTGTGTGTGTGTGTGTGTTACAGTTTGCATATGGGTAGATCTTTGAGATGGAGATGGAAAAACAAGCTAATATGAATATGAGATTGATCCAGACACGGAGCAAATTTTAAGAGAATTTCCATTTCCCACGTGCTCATTTATATACAGCTGAGAATTACCACATGTTGAGATACACACATGAATAAACCATGTTTATGTCTGTTATAAACATCTTATCATGTCCCAAGGGCAAAACAAGTTCAGCAGAAGGTCTCTGCATGCCTGACAACAATGTGAAAACACACATATACACACACTCACAAAAACAAAGTGCATTACCATGGTACAGGTAGGTAGTTATTACTGTAGGTTATCCATAGGGAGAGTAAAATATTCCCACTGCAGTAAAAATAGCTTCATAAGCATTGATTGCTATGCAGCAAATGCACAGCAGTTATTGCATTCATACATGCTTGAGGAGGACAGAAAGCTTGTGTTGTCTACCTGCTTATTCCTTTGTGGATAATGTGTAAAATGGAGGCTCATGGTGAAGCAAATCCTCCCACAAAACTTGTCATTTACTGGGATTTATCTATTATAATAGCAATTATTTAAAAGGGATATGTTCTGCTTTTTGTTANAAAAAAAAAAAAAAAAAAAAAAAAAAAGAAGACTTCTGCAATTAAAGTCAGAATTCTGAGACAAAAGTCAGAATTCTGGGATTAAAGTCAGAATTCTGACTTTAAACTGAGAAAAAAGTCAGAATTCTGAGATTAAGTCAGAATTCTGACTTTAATCTCAGAAGTCTTTTTTTTTCCAAGTGGCCCTAATCTTCTTCGGTAGTAACATAATAAGGAGCTGGTGTTCAACATTATCCACATTGCAAAACTTGACACATTAGGTCCTGAACTGTCCTGGACAATTCATTTTAAAGGACCATACCACCCATTTTGCATGTTTGAGCCTAATATATTCAGTTTTCATACACGTAATGTTACTGACAATCATTTCCCAAAGCATACTACTGGAACAGTGAATTAATTATTTATTTATTTTTATTCCCCTGCCTTCCAGACTGCCATTAGTTTCAGTTCATTCTGGTACACTATTAAAATCAACTTGTTGATACTTGAAACATTCTTGGGATAGGTAATCCGTCATCACGAACAAGACGTGTATTCAGGTTTTTTTATTTTATTTTTTTTTTTTTTTTTTTTTTTTTTTTTTTTTTTTTTTTTTTTNTTTTTTTTTTTTTTTTTTTTTTTTTTTTTTTTTTTTTTTTTTTTAAGTTTTGTAATTTTAGTATTTAAGTGCAATAAAAAGTGTGGAGTGAATGTATGTCTCCACCAGGGAACATAGTCCCAAAAGAAGACCTGCGCTCATCAAAAAATGTTAATAACCATGACTTCATAAGGCTGCATAACTATTAGCAGTTGAAACATCAGTTTTTAAGGTGGAATATTGAATACTGACTATGTGATTTTTAAAGATTAAGAGATTTTGCAAAATATCAGAACAGCTGAAATAAAGTTTTATCCTTTGGGAAATGATTGTCAGTAACCTTACACATATGAAAATTTAATATATTAGGCTCAAACATGCAAAATTGGTGGTATGGTTCTTGAAGTTCTTTATTTGTTTAACTTCTTTACATCAACATGTAACACATTTGAATTTACCTGTACACACACCTGGTGAGACACGCCCAATGTAAAGATTTAGTTGGCCAGCATCCATGTTCTCCAGTGCCTGACATTAGCTGACCAATGAGAACAGAGCATGCATTTTGAGAGGAGACCTTAAAAGGGATACAGCACCTGTTTTCACTCAGTGTGCACAGCGGTCCTACAGAAAGGCAGAGAAGAAGTGGATCATTGTGTTTTCTGAACATTTAGCATTGTGAACATTTTAAAGTAGACCCCTATGAAACTAAATGGGGGGGAGACGGGGTGCATAATGAAAAATATTCATAATTAAAGATAATTTAGATAATTTTTTCATGTCACCATGTTATAACATCTACCATTTATACACTATATCAATCAAGTAAACCAAACCAAGCATTTGAGGAAACTCAAATCCTTTCTTCTTCCTCTCAGTCCTTTCTTTTTCCCATAATTTTTCATTTTTCTCCTTTTTCTTCCTCTCACACCTTCAGTCTCCTGTTTTGTCTTGTCTCCCTTTTTTTTTTTTTTNTCCCTTTTTTTTTTTTTTCTTTTCTTTTTCATCTGGAGATGTAGACAAATGAAGCCTGGAGAGTTATGCAAGCATGAATAACCTAAAGCAAGAGTTCTTTTTTGTTTTCCTCCCCTGTGTACTGGAGAGGCATTAAGACACCTGCAGCTTCCAGTCTTTGCGTGCGCGCACGCACGCACGCACGCACACACACACACACACACACACACACACACACACACACACACACNCACTCCGGTGTTGTGGGGTAATTCACAGCCAGCAGCTAAAACACACAATGAGCCACAGACAAAGGAAACAGTCTTCAACACATTTGTAAGCAGCTTTGTGGCATAAAATCCAATCATTCTTTTAGCATCCCTCCTTTCACCCCTCCTCTTCTTGATCCTATCTTTCCACTTTCTCTCTCTCACCTGGGTTCATCCTCCCCTTTCATGCCGGTAAGACAGTGGGTTTCCTTTGGGTTAAGCAAGACAGAAGAAGAAATAGAAAGAGTGAAAGACAGGAGTCAGAATGAGGAAGACATGACAGAAAGATAAGCGAGGCAAGGCAAAGATAAGGACTCTCTCTCTCTCTCTCTCTCCATGCAGTCTGGTGTAACATCTTGCAGTGGAGTCTATTATGATTCATTAATTTGATGGAACACAATGCAAATTGCAGCTTTGAATGTACTCACTTTTATGTGGCTCATATTTCTGCTTCTTCATGTCACATTTTAGTGCTAAATTAGTCCAAATACAGTCTCTCACATCTAAATTCAGTCCGCATTTATTAGGTTTCCACACCCACTTCTTTCCTGATCATCGTCGCAGGAGAAGTGAGCCTCCCACAGTAGATACTGGGCAGAAGGTAGCAAGTCTGTGAAAATGATTCAGTGCATGGAGGGAATATGTGAAAGGTATCAAACACTAGAACTTCTTGCATATTCACTGAAAACTGAGAAAATTTGTGACTATAAACAAACCTGAAGCAAGAAATGACTGACTGAGAATCAATAGGCCCCCAGTTCAACCTGCATGAACCATGATTAAATGGGATTTTGCTCACAAAAGCTAATTAACTCCAATTGTGAATGCACTGAAAATATCCTGTTTTGGAGGATATATTTAACAGCATAAAAACATTACATTATCAATACAGCATCATCATCTGCATATACAGTATATGCTGCAGAAATCAATTTAACCTGGATGGTAACATGAATGTCACAAATGGACTGTGATTATAGATGTTTTTGAGGAAGCAGCAACACAAAGCACACAGATGCTTTTCATTTTCAAACTGTACGCAGCAACCTGCATGAAAAAAAAAAAAATGGCAATCTGTACGCATACATTTTTATGAAAGGTCCAACTAAATTACGTAGACACGCTAGATATGAATGTTGATGTCAGGCATAAAAGGGTCATGTTAGATTCTTCAATACAGTCAATAAGAGGACTCAATTAAAATACAATCTGAATGTGACTGAGATCCTGTCATATTTAAATACAACTCAACCCAACCTTTACCCACTCAAGAGTTGTGTGATAAATGATGTGCCTAAAAAAAAAAAAAGNGCCTAAAAAAAAAAAAAGGTCACAAATAGCAGGTTGCTATTTGACAAGGTTCATAGTGTAGTGAGATTAGACTGGGATAGTGACTCAAGAAAGCGATTTCAATAATAATATATATTCAATATATCTTTATATGTTTAGAGCTCCTTATTTTTTTATTTTCAAAAAAACAAAAACAAAAAAAAAATCATGGAATTTCCAGTGTTTATTTTTGAATACTTAAAGGCTAAAATCAAAGGGGGAAAAAAACAAAAAAAACAAAACAAAAAAAAAAAAANAAAAAAAAAAAAAAAAAAAAAAAAAAAAAAAAAAAAAAAAAAAAAAAAAAAAAAATGTCTTCAAGCAGGAACAGCTTTTAGATGTATGTTAAAATAAAATTGGTTGAAATTGGTTGAAACTGAATGGTTCCTTCTTTAAAATAAATAAATAAAAAATAAAAACTGGGTTTTTTATGGTTTTATTTTTATGTGAAAATTAACAAAAATAATCCTTATCTATACTGTATGGATTTTATATTTCATCATTATCATAAAGGGCTCATTGAATAAACACTAGCCTCAGCAAGTTTTTTTCCCCCTTTTTTTTCACATTTCTCAGTACATTCACATTCTGATTATTTGTCTAAAGTCCAATAAAGGCAATAATGCAAGACAGATGTATGGATGCTTAATAGGATTCTGCGTTTGCCGGATATACATAACATCAAATATACATGTGTAAGCATGCTCAAATTTTAATCTAATTTACATGATGTAATGGTGAAAAAAAATTGCCTTAATCAAATTTCAAGGTTATAACATAAGTGCAAATATACTGTCTGGACCGTCTACTTTAAGCTTCATAAACTTCTCTTGTGTGGAGAAGTTTATGAGACAGAGGGACCTCATTTTTTGCCCTCTTTCTCTTTCATTACCAGCAAAGCTGAAACTCCTGTGGTTGGAAGTAAAAAACATCAAATATCAAATCTGACTTTGAAACTTTTTGAAATATTCCACAACATTTTCTGTTGTTTCCCCGCTTTTAAGCATTTCACATGTTAATGCCTCAGTTGGAAAGTTTTTTTCCTTTAAAAGGAGACATCCCACTGTTTGAGACAAGTGACACCGACTCAAAAAACACGACTGACAGCACCAAATAAAATCTTGATTCTTTCTTTTAAGGATAGTGGGTGGTATGAGTTCTTTGTTGGCAAAAATACATCTCTCTCCCCTGCACACTTACATAACACAAACTGGATCATGCAAATCTGAGAGCTACAGTACTGAGTGATGAATTTAAAGCCCTGATGGGTTCAATTCTGGCAGCAAATTTCATAATGAAATCACACGCTCACTGTGGACATTATGTGTTGCCAGTGTAGGACATTTATTCATGGAAAGGTGACATTGCTCTGAAATCTTGAAATCAGAGAGACACGTGACATTTCAAAGGGGAAACCAAATTAATAAGAAGAGTGATGGCTCACATATATTCCTAAAGATTTATGAATATATGCCTGGTTATGTCTTTGCTATGTCTGTGTTCTTTGACAGTCTGTAGTCCACTTGCTGAACATCAAGGACTAATCAGAGCTTTCAGGGCAGTTCATGATCTATGGGTTTGGCTTGCTGAATGCATTTCTGTGGGCTTAAACCTTGAGTTTTACAACTTTGCCAGTGTTCAGCACATACTTTCTAATATATTATACTATAAAAATGAGGAAATAAAAAAAAGTCATAACACGCCCTCTTTAAAGTTTGATCCACAGTTTGTTCCCTCCAAAGCTGAGCTGAAACTTTCAGACCTGCATTCTGCAACAAAATCTGATTCAAAACTATCTTGCTATACGTGGCTGATTTGCATTAAGCTATAATTATGAATGAAATAAACAAGGTGAAGGGGTGATGCCACATTTAATGACTACTGATGTTTCTACACACACAGAGAGAGAGAGAGAGAGAGAGAGAGAGAGAGAGAGAGAGAGAGAGAGGCAGTGTGAAATGAGCAGGAGAGGAGTGTTTACAGTTAAAAGTAAAATACGGTTTTGTTTTTTGGAAATTGTCAGAAATGTAACATGTATGTACTGTATTTATTGGACTTAAACATGCAAAACTGCTGGAATAGTCCTTTATTTTTTTCTTGACAGCTTTACATTGAAATGACTATTTATGCAGGATTTGAGTAACTGTAGCAGTTAAACAAATTTGACACTAATAACTTAAATAGCTTCATCTTAACAATAAACCCACAGCCCTCAGATAAATCTGACTGAATCTGACACTCAGACTGTTGTAGACATGTTCTTAGTTATGAGTCATATACGTTAATACACATTATGAACTATAAGAAAGTAGTCAATAACAGAAATGTTGAAATTAAGCCAAAGATTTTTTTTTTTTTTTTTTTNTTTTTTTTTTTTTTTTTTTTGATGATGATTTGAAAACATATAGGACAGCTGGTGCCGTCACTAGGATGGTTCATGATGGCCCAACAAAAAAAAATCCATCCATCCATCCATCCAACTTCTTACTGGGGGCAGTGGTGGAGAGAAGCGAGCTTGTGATCAAAAGGTTGCTGGTTCAATCCCTGGACTGCAGGAAACATCTGGGTGGAGGGAGTTGAATGAGCAGCATCTGCCTCTCCCTCATTACCTACTAAGGTGCCCTTGAGCAAGGCACCTATTCTGTTCCAGTGAAGCTGCAGAGAAGCCAGCTACAAGGTGTGATGTGTGTGTGAGCAGCGTGTTCCTGCAAAAGAACATTCAAAGCTCAATGAATCTACCCTGAATAAGCAAAGGTTGAAAAAATCCCAAAAATGTGTTGTTATGGTCACTATTAAAGGATCAAGCTGGCGCTCGTGTATGCTTGAGCCCAATACAATCTGTATACATGTTATGTTACTGACATCCATCCATCCATCCATCTTCAATAAATGCTTGCTCTATTCAGCCACACATAAACTGGAAGCATGCACTGTGTGTGTGTGTGTGTGTGTGGGNGGGGTTGACAGGGAATTAATAATGAGTCAGTCTCTGTCAATGTGATTCTTTTGAATGATCTTTAGTACAAATGAAAAGAAGGTTTGTGCTAAGCAGAGCTGTTCATGCTGGCGTTGAAGTTGCAGCACGTATTGTCCTCGCACAGCGACGCTGAGAATCAACTTCATTGTTGACTCGTCAGACTCTGAATATGTCATGACACACAATCCAGGCAGAGAATCACAAAAAAAAAAAAAAANAAAAAAAAAAAAAAAAGATGATAAACAGTAACAGAATTCAATAAAGCATTTTTTTTTCAAAGCAGTGTCCCAAAAAAATCTATGCATTTGTATATATTATTCGGTCCATTAAGAGGGTTTCCTTCCTTTCAGAAAGAAATGGACCCATAACGCCTGAATGTCTCTTTCGTTTTTCCATATCTCTTTGCTTTTTTTTTTTTTTTTTTTTTTTTTTTTTTTATCATTGAATAAACTATTCAGCACTCCACCTCAGCAAAGACAACACTAATGCCATGCTTAAATGTGGTCCCACTGTGGAATGCCCACAGAATCACAGCTCAATATAAAATGTAATGTAAGAAGAGCGAGGGGGAAAAAAAGGAATCGTGGGAGTGAGATGAAAAAAAGGAGAAGAAAAGAGGAACGGAGGAAGGAGGAAAATCAGAAAGAGAACAGGCAAAGAGATGGAGCCCATGCAGGGTTTGTGATGGGCTATTACCGTGTGGAGCACAGCTTATACAGCAGGCGGATGCCGAACGGAATCCTAAAAGCAGCGCTACGCTTCCACAATGCTGAGTCCCTGCTTGCCAAAATTCAGCTCAGAGCAACACATTTTTATTACTATTATTATTGTTATTAACATTAATATTCATTGCATTCTGTTTTTTAGCATCAGTGTCAGTTCGCACAGCTGCAATATTCAAAGTTCATACTTACCACAATTGTCCTTATCTATTGGATCTAATGCAATTAAAATTTTGCTTTTTTTTTTTTTACAACCAAAGACTGAATTGTCAATGATGACAAAACAATAAATGAATAAATAAATAAATAAATTAATTAATTAATTAATTAATTAAATTAAATTAAATTAAATTAAATTAAATTAAATTAAATTAAACAATCACAAGGAGTTTCAACAAATACATCATCACACTCGAGACGTACCTGCATCCAGCTAACATGAAGTCGCCAAAAAATGAGGAACCTCGATGCTGATTTCCTCACGTGAACCATAGTTAGAATACTGCGGCAATGTTTTCTCTCTTTCTACACTCTCCACTTTGCACACAGAGTGAAACATCCATCATCTAACAGAGAGAGATTAAAAAAAAAAAAAAAAAAAAATTATCTCCCACAGTGACTCAACAGTCCAGAATGTAAAACAGCTACTAGAAATGTTGCATTCAGTAAAAGGTATGGATGTCACCTTTTCTCAATTGGAGATAATGCCAGCGTCTTCTTCCGTTGCTCCCTCTTAACTACAGGATGCAATAAATCATTGACTGTTCCCTCAGGGGTGTCAAAAAGCATTCTGGGAAATAGAAACAGGAAGGTTGAAGGAAACGGGTTTATCAAAATGCAAAGCTGCAACAAATCATTCAAAAACTTGTGAATACAGCAGATTATAATAGTTAATTAACATTGTAAAAATCAGTGACCTGTAAGTGTCTTAAAAGAGCCAAATTAACAGGATATGTTGACTCGATTGATGTACAGGAAATGGTCCAATTTGTCCATTCAACTGCTTATATTACAGAAAACAAGAAAATTATATTGTCCTCACTGCTGCAGTTGTAAATTACATTTACAGCATATTTGTGGTATCTGCTAAGTGACAGTGTGGTATTTTGTTCTGATAAAAAAGCTTCAATTAATATTTTAATCTTGGCTAAAATCCCCAGTGGAAGTCTAATCAATATAAACCTTACGATGTCTGGCACATGATGATGATAGTCATTGCAACTTATTTCAGTGAAATGCAAATGGTGAAACAACAGAAAACTTCCTGTCAGAGGCATCACCCAGCAACATGAAAAATATGATGATAAATATTTTTGAGAGAGAGAGGAATCAAGAAACAGCCAGTGCCTGTTGGAATTCAACATATATTTTACAAGATTACTGAAAAAAATTAATTGTTAAGCTATCATTGGTGCAAAATTGCATTGCAGAATTTTACAGTATTTCCAATTATTTGGAATAATAATTATTACTAATTATTATTAAGTATTTCCAAATTTTCACCCTAATCATTCAAAAATGTATTACTTTCCTGATTTTAACTAAATACACATACAATATATTTGTGTAAACCTTGTCTTAACTCTACTTCTAACCCATAGATGCAATATTATGTGTTATGCAGCCAGGTGTGTATGGTTCTCATGCATTCTGACTGTACTTATATCTTCTTCTTCTTTTCCTTTCGGCTTTCCCTTCAGGGGTCACCACAGCGAATCATCTGCCT
>VXCM01000042.1:128527-184925 GCA_014773175.1 Lucifuga dentata | reverse complement strand
AAAAAAAAAAAAAAAAAAAAAATTTACCACAAAACATCACACTGACTGTGAAATACAAGTTTGAGAATGTTAACTATTTATTTCCACAAAATTGTTTGTTTTGACTTCAGTCAGTTTTGCTGTAGAAAGTGGATAGGTTAATGTTACTGGCATAATGCAGACAGCTAAGGGAGCGTCGACTGGACCTGATGACATGACAGTACTTTTAGGTCAGTGTGTAGGCAACAGAAAAGCTTTCGTTTTCCTTCCATAATCTTAACTTTAGACAAGTTGGCTGCAGCATACTGTGTGTGTGGGCAGGTACAGGCTGCTGGCATGCTGCTTTGTGTCTGTGGCTGTGCTGCAGGCAGCTGAAGGCCAGGCTGCTGTTGTGAACCATCCACACAACCTCGGACAACATGAGATTTCATCTGACCTCCACTGCAACATGGCAGAGCACAATCTGTTCCCGGTCTTGCTTTAAAGTCAATTTATGTAGCGTAGGTCTCTGTGTGGGTGAGAAACTTTCCCCTTAAACAAGCCAAATGAAATTATGATGTAAAAAGCAGCGTGTGTCCAAAAATTATGTGAATTTTTAATGTTGAAATATGAGTAAACTATGCTAATTAATCCATTCATTAAACATTGCTGTTTTGTGGATAGATTATTATTAGTAGTAGCAGCAAGAACAATGAGGCATAAGGAGTAATATTAGGATATATTTTTTCTAATTCTTCTTTCTTTTCTTCTTTTAATATTCATATTTGTGCAGCAAATTGCCTCTCAAGTTCTTTTCATATCATTTATTCTGTGTGTGTGTGTGTGTGTGTGTGTGTATGTGTGTATGCGTGTGCCCATATACATAATACATATATATACATGTCATGACAATGTCACACATCTGATGTAACATAGCTGCAAAAAAGAAAAAGGAACCCCATGTGAAAATACATATGAAAAGCAAAAGAATGGCATGCTAATACTTAAAATAAAGAAATAACAAATACTATAAATTAAAAAAATCATATAAAATAATAAAATAAGAATTACATATAATTTTTTAGGCCTGCAGAGATGTGCTGTTTGTCCTCATCTTGCTCCTTTTCGTACAACCGTTAGCACAGTGGAGGCTGGAGAGGCTGCTGCTTCCCTCTGTGCCACCATGAAAAGGTCATGAAAACAAACAACCCAACTCAATGAGAAATAATGTGTATCTGACCATTATATGTCCTGCAGTAACTTGGATTTCTCTACTTGAAATGTGTGAGATGTAATGCAAGGTGAAATGAGAGCCGACTGGGTAGGATAAAACAGAGCTCACGCTGTGCAGCAATGCTCAAATAAACCGTGACTCGTGAAAATATACAGTGTGCTTGTGTACTCCCCTCAGGCTCAGAACAATGCATTAGCTTCCTGCTCTACCTCATCCCTCTCTTTCCCTGCCGGTGTGAAATACGCTCTGGGTCACTCAGTCTCAATTGGCGGACGATTGAGAATCAGTGTGGTGACGTCTGTCCAGCTGTGTGGGGACACTGCCATGAAATACTCTTTGTTTAATGAGAAAGTATGAAGTTTGAAAGCTCCCATGGAGGCTGCTCCGTGATGACGACGCCCCTCGTGGGACGAGCCTTGTCACGGTCGGGATACAGCCATTCGTGTAGAATGTGACAGATCTCATTGTTCGACCCTTTGCAAGTTGCTGAGTTTTGTGTTAAAACAAGTGAGGAAATAAGGTGGGGGAAAGGTAAAGAGGCAGAGAAATAAATTATCGTTATGACAGCTGCTGACAATCAAAGATTGGCAAGTCATTTGGCTGAAAGAGTGCATGGTGGTTGGTGAGCGTGGCGTAGCGTCATGGGACTAGGACAGTGATGTATTGCACACCCATCGGTGGATGTGTTCATTTATTACAAACATCAGTGTTCCAGCAGAGCACTGATGTGTTTCATCTCTTCACTCTTCACTGTTTTAACTTTTTTGGAACAGCTAAAACTTTGGAAACTGTCACACTTGTAGTTGTAATATCCATTCTGCTACTTCGCATCAAAGAATATTTACAGATGATCGATAGCTATGAGGTCTTAAAACTGGCAGCAAATCCTCTTCATTATGACCGTGCTGACACTACATGCAATTTGTAATTTTCTCACTGAAATCTACTTTAACATCAATCTGTCTGATCTTACCTTCCTATATAAGTGGTCTTCTGGCAATAATGCCCATAACCCACTGAGTTTCTATCACTGAGAACATGTTTTAGTATTATGAATGATTTTGTGACATTTTGTGTCCAGTGATGTTCATTGTAAAGGTAATATTCACAATGACTCATGGTCATAATGACTGTAATTATAGACCGCAAAGCCCCCACAGGTAAGGATTGTGCCCTTTCCACAAATTATAGGTTGCTCTGCCAAATGATAAAAGAATATGAATGTAATAAAGTGCATAGGGCTTGACAGGCAGAAAGTGCGGTCAAAAAGGAGCGGAGTATCCCAATGAACTCCTAAAATCAGCCGGGCCGTTAACTTCTAACCAGGGCAAAGTTGAGGTTTTACCTGAGAAGTTATAAATACAAGTTTTAAACACAACCCTGTGGGGCATTTTCTGTATTCGTCTGAAAAAGATTGTCCTTGCTGTCAGTTGTAGATTTGCCATGCGGCTTGATATGGACGTGGCTGTCTCTCAGTGGGAGTCCTGCAGGATTTGACTGATGTGTCTCTTTTGAGATTGCAAAATGCTGTGGAGTGAGAGGAGGACCTGGGTCCTGCTATCTTTTCACGCTGTGCTCCTCTTTGTTCTGCTTAAAATGGAGCAGAACCTCCCTCCACAGCGTGACTCCATCATTTCTGCATAGACCTAAGGAGTGCATAAAAGAGAATAAGAAAAAGCACCTCTTCCTGTTGTGATCCCTATGCACCTTTTAAGCAAAAATCCACTTAGAACTTGCATAAGTAGGGAAGGAGAAATCCCTTGATTTGCTACACAAGCACTGAATTTAAAGATAATCTTCTCCCGGCATATGGGAGGAATGTCTGTCTGACAGATGTGGTTACCCTCTAAAAATACAGCCAGAAGAATGGCAAACCAGACAAAAGCACAAATTCACTCACATGTACACATTCATATTAACAAAAAAAGCAGCAACAGACACGCTCGCACAAATCATTCCCACAGTCGTTTTGTTATGCACGGGTTCAATAAGACTGCAGGACAGTGAATTTTAATAGATATGAGAAAACAAAGAAGGGAACGGTTCATTGAGGAGGAAAAAACACGTTCTGGCTCTCTTCTCTTTTTGCATATTCCTCATAGTTTCTGGCAAGACTGCTGGGAGATTGATGTGTCTGTCTTTTTCATACCTTCTGTGACTGCTCAGTGAGGCACCGGGCTTCATGAAACTATCCAAATTCCTAAATGATGAATGTACACTAGTTTGTCTGCTGGGAGACGAAACAAATCTCATATCAGCAGTGAGAGGAGGCTGATATTGAAAATCATCTGGAATTTTCCCTGGCACAGTATTGGAAATCTTTATTCTAATTGCATGAATGAATTGAATGTGCTATTCTGATAAATCCACTCTGCCACCAAGGGAATTGTATAAATGAAAAATCACGGATTCATTTGTGCGTCTGCCTGCGAGTCATTTTCATACTTGCCTTGCGCTGTTGTTGATTGCTTGTTTACTCGAGCAAAAACTCAGTTCATAATGTTAACACATCACATAAATGAAGCGGTGACAGGATCTTCCTCCCATATACTGCAGCATGTCAGATAGTCAGTAGAACACGTGTCAAAACATCAGTTAACACGTTAAAGAAGGGAAGACAGCATATTAGTATAGAAAACCTTTTTTATTTCTCATAAGGCTGTCCTGTAATGTACTTATATCTACTGGGGGATAATTGTATTTTTGCCCATTGTGACTAATACTTTCTCAATGTCATTTCGAATAAATCAACCAAATACTCTCTGGTTTGAGAGACCGACAGGAGCTGTTGGTTTTGCTTTCTTTCACGAAGCAGTACTATACAGTGTTTTCCTCAATTTTACATAAACTACAGGCATTTTCCAGCTTAACCGACGACAATGCTGAATGGCGAAAGTGACCAAAACTTATTTTTATGACTCCATTGTGGCATTTTCTGTGCAAGCATACACTGTAAAGCATTCTTATACACACTGTATTGGGACGACAGCCTCGGGATGAGCGGCCGAACAATTATTCCACCACGGGGCTCAAGCTCCGAATAGAATCTTAAATATATTTTTCAGCTTCTTGGATCTGCCTTCTTATATGTATTTATACATGTATATATATACACACAGGTATCTTACATACAAAGAAAAGAAGTGCTCATGAATTTACAAAGGGCATGCCCACGAATTTAAGTCACGATGGATCTCGAAGCATCTCAGAAGTCTTCATTAACTTGCATTAGGCTGTCAGATATCAACTAAATCTCTGTTTAGTCTCTGCAAGGCCATCCTGCTCGGTTTGCCTGCTTGGTTTCCCTCTGGTGCATCCCCAGGTCCGTTAGATCCCATGTTCGGGTCCATGTAATCTCCTCAACCAGTTTACCTTTGGGCTGGTGAGGTGAATGTCTTCAAATAATGTTTTAACAATCTCTAAATAACCCCTCCTAAGATGCTTCAGTTTTGAGGGGGAGACAGAGAGAGAGAGCGAGAGAGAGAGAGAGAGAAAGAAGGTTGGTAGGAAACTGGCCACAACTGTGTGAAAAAGGAGAGTCACCAACATGGGGCTCATTGATCAAACAGGAGGATTAGTCTGGTTTCAAATCCTTGGCACCACGCTAGCAAAGCTGTTTTATCTATGTGGATATCCTTTCTGCTGTCCCAGGTAATCCAGTCAGTGGCCATGGATGTAATAGTTTTAGTCCTTTTGGTGGGAAGAGAGAGGGTGGACGAGGGGAAGAGCCAGGAGGCCAGCCCTGTAAGGGGGAGCTCTCTGTTAGGTCCTGGGATGAATCTGCAACACAGAGGAGAAGAGGGAGAGGAGAGAAAACACACATGCGCTTAGATAGAACAAAGGCGTACAAGTGTGTGAGGATTACACCCCGAGGAATTGCTCCGTTCGCATGTTTCAGAAAGGAGAAGAGTCTTTTGAACATGTGGAGGCTTTGTGCAGCCTCGTCTTACCTCCTGGTTCCTGCTGCGACTAAAAACTGCATACACGAGTGAAAAACAACACGGAAATGGAGGTGTGTTTGGCATTTATAGGTAACTCAGGATATATTAGGAAGCTCCTTGTGTTTTCATGCTGTGTATGCCTCCTGCACAAATCATCGCTGGCATATTTTTGGCTTTGCCTCGTATGTTTCACCCACATCCAATCCCCCCATCTGCCCCCCCTCTTTATCGCAACTTTTATGCCAAGCCAGCCAATCACTGCTGAGAATTCTCTCCAACATGATAAAATGACTTTGGCTTTGCTAAATGGGAGCTGGGCCCTCACTGTGCAGTCTGAGCTGTCTCTCTGTGACTTGAGTTCAGGGACTCTTATTTAGCCTTAGCTGCAGACTTGGACACACTTCAATGGTACATTATGCAACCTTGAGATTGCTATTGAACATCCTGCTTTTCAGCATCGCCGTTCAACCTGAAGCTCAATAAAAGTTCTCTATGCATGCTGTCTGCAACAGTTAAAGTAAGCAAATTCCTCACCCTCTTATGACCTTCTACAGAGCTATGTAACATGTAAACATTTTACGATATTTTCTTGCTTTACTTTCTTCACATTTTCATGCAATCTACTTGAACATTTTCTAATAAAGAAAGAGTCTCCTGCACACTGTGGAGCCAATTACAGATCCCATAATCCTGTGGCCAACTAACAGAGTCATGACATTTCCAGCAGGGTTGGCAGGTGGTAGCCTGGTGTGTGGACCTGATTGTAGAGTTTCTGCAGCACATACAGAGTCTCAGAGCTCCAGTATGTTGGACATGCTAGTAAGAGAAGCCATATCTTGTAAGTAGGAATGTATTATTAAACACTGATGTTTTTTTATGGGTAAAATCATGTTATTTTGATCCACACGGAGCAAAATTTCCCATTTTACAAATCTACTTTTGCGTTATAAATTCAGATTTTCTTTAAACAAGTAAAAAAAAAAAGTGAGATTAGTCACCAATTTTAATACAAATTAGCTTCCTTAATGAATTTCCTGGCGTAATTTTCTCACTGGAGATACTTGTCTCATTCTGTTTTACTTTCCAGGTACTGGCACTTTTTTTTCTAGAAAATTCCAGAAAAAGCAAATGAGCACATGGAACAAAGTTCTTATTAGTAGAATTATTTTACTGAATTTCCGTACAAGCGATCTGATTCGGATCTTGATGTGGACACATGGTAGCATCAGAAGATGTATATTGTAAAAAAAAAAAAAACCACATGGAATTGGAGACAATTCCATCTGAGATCATTAAACACTGATGTTTTTTTGTGGGTAAACTCATTATTTTGATCCACACGTGGGCAAAATTTCCCATCTTTACAAATCTACTTTTGCATTATAAATTCAGATTTTCTTAAACAAATACAAAAAACAAAACAAACAAAAAAAAAAAAAAAAANAAAAAAAAAAAAAAAAAACAAAAAAACAAAAGTGAGATTATTCACCAATTTTAATACAAATTGGCTTCCTTAATGAATTTCCTGGTGTAATTTTCTCATTGCATATCATTGCAGATACTTGTCTCAATCTATCTTACTTTCAAGGTATTGGCACTTTTTTTTTCTAGAAAATTCCAGAAAAAGAAAACTAGCACATGGAACAAAGTTCTTATTAGTAGTATTATTTTACTGAATTTCCAGTTTGTTTTCTTAGGGTACATTAACACTACTACGTACAAGTGATCTGATTCGGATCTTGATGTGGACATATGGTACTATCAGATATATCTCAAGAAGATGTATATTGTAAAAACAAAACAAAACAAAACAAAAACAAAGCACATGGAACTGGATATTCTGAGATCTGTTTTGTGCCACATGCATATGTGGAAATAAATCTGATATGTGTCGGATATCTGCCAATGCGACTGCAACCTAAATACACAGAAATTTTCTTGCCATTCTGATGTAATAAATACAACGTAAGTAATCAATACGATGACCATTGTTCGTCAACAGAGGACATATTATATATATCAGACATATTGATGAGGAGTTTATGCCAAACATATGTAAGTGTGTGATAACAGGCTCACATTGCAGCCACCAGAGTCCAAATCCCACCCGCATCTGCATTGATCGCCCAACAAAAGAACATATGAACACTGGAGAATCTTGGTGATAAACTCTCGAATAACATACGGAATATTTCTCTCTGCATTTGAAACTTGCTAACCCAACTGATCATTGTTGAAGTTTCAATCATGTGATCCCACCAGTCTTACCCTCGCTTTCATCCAGACTTCCTGTGATCTGAGGTAGCGGTGATCATTGCTGCATGTGCCCAAACCGTCTTAAAACAGGATTCTTTGTGGACCATTAAAGATGATTCAGGAAGCAATAGCTTGTGTAAATATTTCTCTCAGCCCATTGCAGCGTTTGCTTACATTGTTCCACATTTCTGCATCCGGGTTTTCAGATCAAAACTTTATAAGGACAGTTATCAGATATGTGCCATTTAAAAAGAGAAGATGCCCAAAAAATTAAGTGTAGTGTAAATGTAGCCTTAGAATACAGGATCAAATGTCTCACTAATGACTTAAATGTTTTTTGCTTTGTATGACAAAGCTCACACCCACATCTTAAGAAAATATGTTTTTCTTGCTGACTGCATTATGCCTATTAATAATATAGTTACTCCATGCTGCTCATCTGCGTTCTAAAAAAAAATATCAAATAATCTAAACAGCTGCACAGCCTTACAGTGACATATTTCGTTCTCCTTTACATCTTGTCACATGATCTTCCTCTGTGCTGAAAGTAGTTCTTCTCCTGTCATCTTTAAATTCTGTAATCCTCTGGGCTCAGCTGTCCAGCATTTGCATCTGTATCATCTCCAGCAACATATCAAAATGTTACCTCCGTGTTGGAGCAGAGACTGACCTCTGCCAGAACACCAGCAGTAACAGGTTATCTTTACTGCTCACACTCACACACACAATCCACCAGAGGTTTGTTAGCGAGGGAAGAGAAGTTGTATGCAAATGTTGTAATTTCAACCCACATTCATGTGTGTGTGCATGCATAAGAGTGTCCTCTATTTTTTTTTTTGTCCTCTATCCCTTCAAATGAACGGTGCAGCAGGTAGCAGCGGATTGCTCAAGGATTTTCTGCCTATCCCATCTTTGCTGGCAACTAAGCCGTCTGCATCCCAATTTGCTGGCCGCATTAAATTGCAATTTACTCCGACTTCGGTTAGTAAAAGGAGCCAAGGACAATTGCCTTAGCAAAAGAATTTGGTGCAAACACAGCATACCCTTTCCCCCTTTCTCGTTTAGTGCTGAACAAATCAATCACGTCTGCTGAGAAACCTCTTCAAACACCCTCTAAAAACAGAAGACTCCAGACAACAAAATACATCAAGATCCATTTAATCTGACATTGACAATGGAAAAAAAAAGCAAAGAAAATGAATATAAATTAATCAGCAGCTCCAGAAATGAACTCTTTCATCCTAAGTCTGTATGTAAAATGTCATAAGGATAACAATCTGGGCGTTGTCGGCAGCCTGGATTGCTCCTGTCAGCTTATAACATGCAGCCTTATACTCACAAAAGTCTTTTATTATTTTTCTTCAATGACACAACATCCTAATGCGTATGTTTTCATGTTTGCTTTCATGATAACATCATATAGACATGAAGGAGGAGGCGAAGCAGATGATTTCTCATTCTATATTGGGAGCGGCACGATCGCCTGGATTTCATTTTGATCAACTGCAGAATGAGGTCTCCGCATTTGACAAATTAGACGGTGATGTATCTGCCGGCAGGTCACTTTTGCTCTGAAACAGTCTCACAGATGGACCACATCCTGTCACAGTGTGTTATGTGCTTGAAAAGCTGTTCTCTGCTCCTTTTAATAAGGGACTTTGGCTCTCTGAACAGCAAGTAAATCATATCTGACTAGCTGGAGTGGAAACAGGCTGTTAAGTGAAGAATATGACAAGAGTGGTGTAGTAAAAATGTTCCACTCAGATTCAAAACACTAATCTCAACAAATATATGTTCCACAGTGGAACTGGGCAGGTTATACTGTAAAATGAACTGCTGTACGTGAATATGTGATTATTGCTGTGTGAGACGACTTAAAAAAAGCTTACAACCAGTCTGTTAAAATGCACGTCTGATAAGGCTTCCAGACATTCCTGACATGTCACCGGCGTGTCTGACACATTCCTTTTCAATCTTAACACGTTAATGGAGAGGCGATCATGTGAACGTAATTCTCTTCGCTATCAACAAAAGCGGAGATGAAGAATGAGTGGGAGAAGATGCTTTCATTTCAGCCTTTCTCATTCTGCCTGCTTCTCTTAAGGTGATAATTGTTTGGAGGGAGCATGGATTGATCTATTTTGCCAGTGGAGCGGGTAATGCAGATCTATGGCGGGCGAGTGTTTTGGAAGGTGCTCCCCAGCCTCGCTCTCACTGTGACTTCCACAAACAAAAGGGCCTGCCTTGTCTGCTGCTACAGAACAGGCAATGAAGGGCTCCCTCTCTGAAAGACATAAAGAAAGAAAAGAAGAGAGAAGAAACATGGGTGTCAGACACTGGCTTTGGTCGCTTCTTACTTTCATGCCAATTTTTTTTTTATGAAAGATGACAAAGACGATTGTGTGTGTGTGTGAGTAAACATAGTGTGTGACATTGTGCTTCAGTGCTACTTTCCAGAGCAAAATGAGATCCTGCAGGTGGAATAAAATGGCTGAGAATTAAAGCAAAAACAATGTTGTGTTGTTGGTTTCACTGGCTTGCGAGAGAACAAATACAAATGAGGCAATTTGGCCTGAGAGCCAGGTGAATGAGAAACGCTGATTAAAAAGAGAGTGGGATGAAAGAGCTTTCATGTAGTCTGTGGGCTATGCTGTGTGCTGATAGCTGCCTCAACAAGACCCTCAGAGGGGGGATCAGGATATCAAGTAGCCTCTGATAAGAAGCCACATAACGAAGGGGGAGAGGCCTACCCACAGGTCTAACACACAGACATGTCCGCACGTAGACAAACACAAGAGAAGAACATCACATGTCACAGATTAGCACCTAATGGGATTGGCAGATCAGTGTAAGGCTCTGTAATCAAACCCGCACGGTGGCTGATAGCAAAACAGGACATGAACAAAGGAAGCAATGAAAGGAATAAGGACTGATCCTGCTATTACACACTGATCACACACAGCATGACTTCTGCTAAGGGGCGGACCTCATACTGTGTGTGTGTGTGTGTGTGTGTGTGTGTGTCCATCTTCACATCAGCTGCCTTTTTTTTTGTGCAACAGTTCATATCAAAACACGCTGCCTGTGCTCGGCGATAAATATGAAGAGTGGGTGGTTGGTGCGTTCTGTATTTGTGTCACGCCTGCCTAATCATGCACAGCATGTAAACACACACTTGATTATTTCTCGCTGAGTATTTGGGTTAATGGGAAGTCATTGAGCACGAGTTGGTCCCACTCCTACCACCCACCATTAAAGTGCATGCAGTGGTGTGTGTGTGTGTTTGTGTGTTTGTGTGTGTGTGTGTGAGAGAGAGAGTGAGAGAGAGAGAGAATGGAANGGTGTGTGTGTGTGTTTGTGTGTTTGTGTGTGTGTGTGTGTGAGAGAGAGAGTGAGAGAGAGAGAGAATGGAAAACAAAACAAAGAACAGCTTGAGAAAGACTAACCTTTACAGAAGCAAGAATGCAGCTCAATTTCTGTTGAAGCATCCTCTGCATTTTGCTTCCGGAAGCTAAAAAGGGGAGTATGGCTGGGTGTTCTGCAAAGAGAGGGTCAAGAGAAAAGGACACGTGTGTATTTTGCAGAAAAGCAGCTTCAGGCTTCACATTTTGGCCCTCTCCTTCTATGATGATGATGATATTTAACCAAAGCCATTTTACTCTCAGATATCAGCTGGTTAGGTATTAAAGCTTTTTTTTTTTTTTTNATTTTTTTTTTTTTTTTGCTGAAAATTGTACTATCTCGACAAAAGAATCTCAAGAGAATATAAAGGAAAAATCAAATGATTCTAAGATGCTATTTTAATTATACTTATTTAAAATTGTGCAAAGGAATGGATTGAAAATTAAAGATGCATTCTTTAGAGTGAACCGAGTGCTGCACCTTACCTTGACAGGCTGGCAAGAACCCCATTCGATCAACTTCTTTCTCAAAATTTTAGGCCTGGGATGTCTGTGAGGGGCCCAGCGAGAGCTTTATGCTTATCTGCTGGCATATAAATCGGCAGAACAACCTTGGGAAGCCCCATGTGGTCTAAACTTCACTGGCTATTCCCCCTTTTTTTTCTACCATCACATTAGTCTCAGCTTCTATTCAAAATCATGGTCACCAAGCACTAAGAGAAGACAAGATGGTGGCTGGTCGTGAGCTGGTTGGGGGGAGGAGGAAGGTGGGGGGAGTCAATCAAATGAATACAAATTGGGTGATCAACCTGTCACAGAGTGCTGGACTGCAGGCTTGGAGGACTTAACTGCCTTCATTATTTTTGTATGCAGCGTTCTGAGTCAGTTTACAGAGCTGAAAGGTAGTTGAAAAACACAGCGGCTGTTAACTTTATCTGTGAGAGCAGTGCAGCCTCAGGCTGAGCCCACCCGTTTGTTTCCTGCCTGCTTTATGTTCCTTCTTTACTACTCTGGGCCCTCAGACCGGTTGCTTACACCGAACAGAATTCACCTTGTTATGAAGAGGGCACAGATGCGCTCTGCTTTGTGAGCGTTTCCTTTTTATCCACAGGTTAAAATGTGCATGTTTGATCGTCAGCAAATGACAGAAGACTTATTAAAAAAGCAGAAAGTTGGTTAAAATTCATCTTGTTAAGATTTCTCACTTCCTCACTTGAGAACAAAAGGTGAAGTGTAAAGTCTGTCTGTAACATTTTGGACAGATGCTGTGTGAAAAACGGTGTGTATGCAAGTGTGTGTATGCCTGGCTCACGATGTAAAAAAATCCTATAAACTACACAATTCAGGCACATGCATATGCACGTGGAAATGTGGATCTGTGTATTAAAGTGATAAAAAGATAAATCAATCGATTAGAAGCTGAATCCGTTTGGTTTTCTGAAATTTTGTTAAAAAACAGACAAACCAATAAAACTGAAGATGTCACCTTTGCTACATTTACAGCAGGTACATGTGTGTGACGGCGTATTAGGGCCATATGAAGAAAAAAAAAACAAAAAATGAGGAGCATTATTTCATGTTTTTAAGCATGCAAATTTGCGAGTTTAAAAACTCGCAAATTTGCATTTTTTTAAACAAGCAAATTTTTCCACTTTTTAAACTCAAAAAAATAATGAGGAATCGCCACCTTACCATTGTGACTGTCTGCAGTAATGACCTTATTAAATATGGAGTTTCTAAGACTCATAAAAATAAGGAGAAATAGGAAAACTGAATTAACAGTCTCACCTTGTGACTATGCCTGCACATGCCTACCTTATAAAATTATGCTTTTCCATCAGATTTAAAGGAAATACTTGTGCTTTTAATGCAATATCATGTATTATCATAGGCATACTGACTTTTAAAACTGGCAAAAAATTACGTTGTCTTCAGTACATGACCTTATTAAATTATACTTTTCCATTGGATTTAGCAATAAAGAAAATTGTGCTTTTAGCACAAAATCATCTAATTAGCCTATCATATGCATACAGACTTTTAAAACATACTACGGACAGCATACAGACATTTTTTTTTTAGTTTAAAAACACAAAATAATGTCCCTTGTTTATTTTTTCTTCATATTTTTTATTTATTTATTTTTTTACNAAAAAAAAAAAAAAAAAGGGGGACTATAGATGCAAAATCAGACTCGAGCATCAAGACCTGCATTGTAAATGTAGCACATTCACATTTTCACATTTTTTTTAAACTGTGTTTGTGTGTGTGTGTGTGTGTGTGTGTGTGAGACCTCACCCTCGTGGTTTTGATCTTGTTCCCAGAGGAGCACATCCATCCAGAGTTATCAGGCAGAGTCTTACACTCCTCTCCCTCCAGACACGGTTCCATCTCACACCACCACTTCCCAATTACAATGGATGCTAGAAAAGGAAGCAAACACACATACATAACAAATTGGGTTAGTTTACTACACAAACACACACATGCACATTTGTACATTTGTGCTGATGTACACAAACACACACTTCCTGAGAACCCTCCAGCCATGTGTCTAAATGACTGTTTTTCCTCCGCTTTGGCCTCAGAACAACCATTGTTCCAGCATGGGTGGTTTTGCTGCCGACAATAACGTCTTATATCAACAGAAATTGATCATTATTTTGTTTTGATATAGCTACATTGCATAAAGGGGAGCAATCTCATTTTTAATCAAAACTAATTGCTTCTCATTAGCATCGACTGAATTCTTCCTCCAGATATGTGACAAAAACAAATATGTTCTCATCTTCTCTCTCCCTCCTTCCCTCTGTATTTGTGTGTGCGTGCGAATGTGTGTTGTACCTTCAAATAACTATACATGTACAAATTAAATAAAGTATCTAGCAGTCTAGCAGTTCAGTTAACCACTTGAGCAATTTCTGTTATTTCACACCCGCACACTTTATAACTGTATTTGAAGTTATAGTTAGTTTTAATATCTACAGCAGTATTTATTTAAACGGAGCTGGAAATGGCTGCTTGGGTATCTTTTCTTTGTTTTTACATGAAATCCGGATGGCTTGAGGAGTAGGAATCTCTCTGAATTAAATAATTCCACGTAGCGTAGAATCTAAACTGCTCTTTCAGTGTCAAGCTCTTGTTCGAAGTGTCATTTATAAAACATGGCATTTAAAAAAAAACTCGTCTTTGTTTTCCTCACTCTCCCCCATATGAAGTTTTAGTTTGCTGTTACTGACAGTAAATGTGAAAAGTTCAAAGCATTTCTTCAGATGGTATTGTGTATTTTTCCTTCAGTACCTTTCTTAACATTTTCTATGATTTTTTTTTTTTTTTTNTTTTTTTTTTTTTTTTGATTTTTTTTTTTTAAGATGTGAGGAGTAGCTGGCCTTTTATCGTTTTGACATGGAGAGAATGTGAAGGTCAAATGACCGGCTGAATGAAATGAGGTAAACCAGTATCGTTTCATTTTCCAAACATATTTTTTGAACCTTTTGCAAAATATTTTCCCCTTTGAGTTGATGTTGCCAAGGTTACAGGCCAACCGCCAATCGACTGTGTGAGCAACGTGCCACCTCATGCTGATGGAAGGAGATGGTTAAAATGCACTAGTCACAGCACAGAATGTGCTATAGTTATGTGTGAATGGACACACACACACACGCACACACACACACACACACACACACACACACACACACACATACACAATCTATAACAGGAAAGGACCCGCTGCTGTTCAGTGAACTGGCTGCAAATCCGGACTTGCTCCATCCTTCCTTTATGAGCCCTGAAGATGCTGAATGCCAGAATGTGAGCAATCAACTGTAACTTCCCTACAGTTTCTCCTATGGCTGTTTACCTTACACACACAATTACCACATGTTGGTCCATCATGCAACTTGCTCTCTCTTTCTTTCTCTCTCTTGCTCTCGCCATCCATGCCGCAAACATGTATACCATCTTAGTAGCACAGCAGAGCATCATGGAGACATCCTGCTCCAGCAAATCATTAATCATGTGCAGTCGTGTTTTAGTTGCGTGGAATATTGTGGTAGAGTCTAACCATAAAGGAAGTCATCACCAACTGATAAATTAGGAGTCGGGTTGAAGAAATGTGTTTAATCAGCTCCAGGGAGTGATGATGTGCTGCTGCAGCAAGCGATGCCGCTCTGTTTAGCCCCTGCAGAGAGCGAATGAGAGTGGAGGACTTGTTTTTCAATATAACACCAACCGAGGAGGATTTATATTCAACAATGTGAATGTGCAATCCACTCAAAATCGAATATGGTAAAGTAATACCTGCAAGCAAAAATCTATTCCTCCAAACAGAACACAGACAAAGCAGGAAAAGGAGAAAAGATGCAAAAATGAGGCAGGGGATTTAAATGCTGAAATATGAGACCTGCTTTGAATGAAAGTTGAATGATATTTACTGTACTCTACTGAATTCAACTCTGCCTCTGTGCCATAAATTTGTCTATGCGTGAGGGCTAGATAATATATACAAAGGGTGTCTAGAATACTGATATTATGTGGGCCTGCTTTGTGGTAATGTCTGCACAATCTCTTTGAGCCAGATTATATTTATGGTTTTGACAGCTAACATAGTTTTATGGCTTATTTTGATCACTTAGTAGGGTTTTCATGATTACTAATTTGATTTATGTAATTTCATTCAGATGCTACCTTGTCTTTTGTTCAGTCAATGCTGGGATTCAGCCATAAGAACAACTTGTAAGAAGTTAGTTTATAAAATAGAAAATAGCACCCTATGCACCACCATCAAACATTGAAATGTTCATCAATTTCAGTGAAATAACATTTTTGGTCATTTCTTTAGTATTTTACATCTTTGTTATTCACTTTCTTTTTAAAACCAAAAAGTCGTCAGATCAAATGAAGTTTGAAAAATTGCAACATTGAAAAAGCACAATACACTGAAATTAGCTATTAGTGGGCTACGTATTCTTGTTTTAATGATGAAGATGTTAAATTATTCAGTCAAGCAAAGTTACTCATTGAAAGTGGACATAAAGGCACCATTAATGCATTATATCTATATGTTTTGAATCTGAATAAGACTACTTGATAAAACTTAGGGATATTTTTGTATCAATAAAACTGCCTAAATTTATTAGGGTTGTAAAAAGCTGGCTTAAATATGCTCCAATAAACTTTCAACGCTTATCTAAACTGACTGCAATGCCAGCATGCTATAGAATAGAAAGTCTCAGTTCTGTGCAAGATTCACTTATCCACTGTGTGAGCACTGTGATTGGCTGCCATATTTGAATGTGCAGCACTCCTCACCTGCCAGTCAATTTCAACCGTAAAACAGGGATGTAACGAGACACTGTGGATTCACGAGGTGAATCGCTTAAGTAGCCATCATGACTCATTAGACTCAAAATGGAATATCCCAACAGAGAGGCCACAGCCTCTTCATTATCTGTGTAATATGCCAACAAGATAAAGATGGATCACCACCCTGCACAAATGATCTAACGTGAACGCACCGATTCAGGATGCAGTGGCTATTTGAATGGTAAACTAGAAGGACACTTGTTAGAGAGACTAGAAAAAATTTGTCTTGTTCTGATTATATACTGAAGAGAAAGAAATAGAGATCATAAATGTAAAATTTTTCTGGATCCAGCTTCATAACTATTGAAGATACAGTATGTCAAAACTGTTGGCATCAGCATCATCTCAGCTCCAATTATTGGTTATTGTGTGACAGAAATTCCATTGATGTGTCCCTGTCCAAGCATATATTTTAGTCGACTAGATCAAGATCCTTATCCAGATCCAGTCCAAATTACACTTACTGCTGGATAATCATGGCCTAAATATGACTATTGATGAGTTGCTGTTTTTTTTTTTTTTTTNTTTTTTTTTTTTTTTTTGTTTTGTTTTTTCATTGAAATTGGTGAGGAAATGGACAGACATATTGAAAAAGAAGTATTTAGAAAAATTCCAGGATCTACCCCTGGATCTCTGTTGGCATCAAAATTGTATATGTTTTTTTCTGAGCCATGCCTCAGCAAGTGTCATCACAACTTTTCGTAACTTTTTGATAATCCTGCAAACAAACAAAGAAACAAAGAAACAGACGTGGATGAAACCATAGCCTCCTCTGTGGAGGTAACAAGAGCAAAAATGCAGGTCCATGTTTTATTCTTGTTAAGACATCCAAGAAATCTACACCTTAATATTTTTTTTTATCCATAGACTAATTATTTTGAGAACTCATTAAATTGTTCACCTTGAATGTAAATATACTTTTGCACATCCCTAACTTGGATGTTCCAATATCTTGACTTAAGAAAAAAAAAAAGAAGAAAAACTTATGCTGGAATGGAAGGCTTCAGTTCCATCTGCAAGAGTCTGGAGACCCACACTTAATGACATGAGGGTCAGTGAGGATTCAAAACGTACACACTCAAGCTTAAAGTTAACGCTCACACTTCTTGTCCATGGCTTCACACAGGGCCAAGACATCTGGCTCTGACCTTGACCACTGGAGAAGAACCATCTCTGGGGTGAGATCCATGCATCACTCCCTGGTGACTACTGACCTCCAACAGTCGTTTTTCTTTAACTACTCCCTCTGCCATCGTCAGCATGGAGGGTATAACCTTTGTTCCAACATCAGCAAACTTTACTCTTCCTCCGTCTCTGTTTTAGAGTGCAGAGTGGGCTGACAATGACTGAGAGTGGGCCACTATTCCAACTCCCCTTTTGGGATAGCTATTACTTTTCATTGCCTGCTATGTGATTTAAGGCACCAATACAAATTAATGTCGTCCTCACAGGTTACCATAAAATAGATGGTCTGTACTGTCAAAGATGACAGATGGGATAGGAATAATTAGGGGGAAAAAATCACAGAACCAGGTTTGATTCAAGGTGTTATTCATGGAGTAGGATGGAGTCTTGAGTTTGATGGACACAACCAAGAACAGGACTTGAATTGATTGAAAAACATGAAGCGATGGACCTTTTACATGTGCATCTGTCAGATCATCACTGTGCTGTTGCATGATGGATTGAACCTGCTGACATGTCCCTGCCAGGTAGCAGAATGTTTGAACACATTGACAGATGAGGAAGAGGATTGATTTCTGTCTGTGTCGAAATGCAAGTACGTGTCCATGGACTCAATGATTACTTAATGTTTTAAACCTGGAGAAGTCTTGTGGTATTCTGTGGCTTCAGTTGTTTCAGACCTGTGGTCTGCTCTGGTCGGAATCGGGAACTAAATCATTAGTGTTGCATTTATCAGTTGGTTTGATTCAGTTTCACACAGAAAAAATCCAGTCAAACCAAAATATCACAGCAAAGGTCATGTGACAATACACATATTTAATTTCATTGGTCAAACAATGTCTGGGGTGGGACAAAAAAGAAAAAATAAACAGGAAAAGGTTTACTCTGCCAGGAAAACTAAAGAACATGGAACTAATGCTGTGTTTGACAGACCTCGGAAGTCGAAGTTTTCCCAGTTGGAAGCTCCAACTTCCAACCTCAAACCATTCCAGCCAAATGTAATCAAAAAAGCATGAACACCAATAAATACTGTAAAATTAATTAAACATCTTAAAAAAATGCTAACTAAACTAAAATTAGACTACAGGACTGTTTGGTTGTGTTGTTTTACAATGATATTAATCACAGTGGGTATGAAACTTTATGTGGAGAAGTCATATTATGAAATTATTTACACTTACATAACAATGGCAAACAGTTATTACAAAATAGATAGCTAACTTGGCGATATATTCTAACCTTTTTCTTTCAATTTCATACAAGAAAAACTACTTTATCATCTGTTAGCTGATCATTTCCATTCATAAAGCTCACTTCCACGGGCGCTGCCATGTTGAGTGACTTCATACTCGGTAAGTCTGGGTAGATAATTTTGATCCAGGTTTCCTAGCCAGAGCTCCGACTTAAAGTGCCATTCCACGCATTTTTCTAAGTAAGAAGTTGGAAAAATCTGAGTTCTGAAGTCTGTTGAACGCAGCATAAGGAATGGTCATCATTTGATCCATAGAAAACTATGGCTGCAGAAGCTGAATTTGACTTCAAGATAACATGTGGAAAAGCCACATGTAGGGTCACATTATGTGAAGGAGACATGCTGCTTTTGAGCACATACAACAACATGCTAACCTGAGGAGATGTTCACGTGAACACATGCTAAGTGAGTTTGACATGTTACAACAGTTTCATACATCCATTTCAATCGCTACGTCTAACTGAAGGTGTAGGGAAAGATTTTGTTTGTTTGGCGAGCATCGAACGCAAAGCAAACTTTACTGCAGTTAAGCGTTAACCAACCCTCTCTGGTTGTAGAGCAATCAAATACATCAATAGATTACCTCATAGTTGGTTTGGGACAAGTGCAGATCAGCAGATCATATTCCCTCTACAAACAAACTGGTTCAAAGTTCGATTAGAATCAGACTGGGACCTCTCCCTCCAGCGTCCAAAATAAACTCTCAAAACAAGCTATGTATGAAAACACCCTTACTTTAAATTCATCACAGCTAAATGATGGTTTTCCAGTGATGTTCGCCTTTAGTGTCCTTTTTTTAAATTATTTTTTTTTAACATTCCTCTTAAATCAATCACCTTGAGTCAAGAGCAGCAGCAGGGAACAATTAGGTCCTAAATGCTGTTTTTTAGGGTTGTATTTACAGTTTGGGTTACAGGATCGATGCTTGTCATGAGCTGATGTTAGATTTTCATACCCTTCTTTAGATCTCTTCCTGGCTTATCCAGGTCAAATCGCTCTCTGGTAAGTCCTTGTAAGTACTTCAGTTCATTCTTTTTTACTCCATCTCCCTTTTCTTTGTCTATTCATGGCTGTGTGATCAGCTTACACCACTTCTCTGCAATTACAGATTCCCTCAAACAATTAATCATGTACTTGAACAACCACTTCACCAAGCGATCCATCTCTCATTTTACTTAAAAATGCAGTGAACTGCTTGATTTAAAAGCATATTTCCATCTTAATGAGACAGTGTAAGCATCATACAATATTGACGTACTGGAAGGTCAAAGGGGCTTGAAGCAAATGAAGCAAGAGTATAATTACATTGAAACAGAGACTGGGACCCTGGACCTGAGGTCAGTTTCAGAGAGCCATTATTCTGCATTAATGTTTGCTCCTTTTGGAGTGAAGAGAACCAGACTGTGATTAGAAATTCAGATAATACTGTTTGAGTTTCTAATCACACAGCTATCTGAATATTTGATTTTACACTAGACACCCATAGACACTTAGTATTGTGTTTAAATTCAAATTCACTCTTAAATATTTCACAGAAAGATTTTATAAACTACCCAATTAGCGCTGGTGTGTGTTTTTTGTGTGAATATGACTTGATTCTTGTTAGACTCGTCTTGAAATAAAGTTACAAATCTGCAACTTTAATTAAAAAAGATTTGCAGCTCAACTTTGCAACCAGTGACTTGTGTCTTCACTTGGACTTTTGACTCAGAACATCTGATATCTTCCCCAAACCAAAGACAAAATTTATACAGTTATTACTCTGCCATTAGCTTTGGTATCGAGCACACTATGGCTGGATTCACATGATAAGCGTTGAGCGTTGTGCTGTCCTGGGCGTATTGGGTTGTGTATTGGGAGCTGAGCAGTGACTCCTAACGTCGCGTCATGCCACCTTGACCGCCACGTGACACTCAGATTCTCCGTTTTGATGTGGCGCTCAAATTTCATTTAAATGAACTTTGACCTTTCTGACGCTGACCTTTCCAACATGCAACCAATCAGAGCGCTGCTGTACATCACGTAACCAGAAGCGCCACAACAATGAAGGAGAAGCTTATAATCTGTAGAGTAACACAACTTTAAAATCTTATCATGATCTGGTAAAAAAAAAAAAAAAAAANAAAAAAAAAAAAAAAAAAAAAAAAGCACTTGCATGGCAAAATCTCAGCAGTCAGACAGGGACATCAGGTTTGGAAATTAATATAGTGTCTGAAATGTGAGGTTTCATGCACCCACATTCTCCATTTTTTTGCTTTTCTTGTCCTAATAAGAAGAGCATTTTTTTGTTTTTTGCGACGTCCATGTCGCCACCTGAGTTGAAACCGGAATCCGATTTTAACCATGAATGTGCGAAGATTGAGTCTAGGCTACATCCTGTCTTTACAGTCTATGGTAACCGTTAAATTGTCATTAGCAACAAGCACTTCCTGTCAGTGCGAGGTTGAGCGGCGCTGCTCAGACTCCGCTCATGTGCAAGCATGAGAACGCCCAGGTCAGCAGCAACGCTCAACGCTTGACATGCGAATCCAGCCTATGGCTTTCTTAGGACTTGAAACTTAAAGTTTAGGACTTGTGACTTGACTTGGACTTGTCAATCCTGACTCGTGATTTGATGTGTGACTTGCCTGTTTGATTGTCTCATCCTCACCAGAAACACGGATCAGAAAAATTCATAATGCTAAAGACTGAAAGTCACAGGGATGCATACAGTATGTGATATAATTTTAGGTTGAGCTCAATAAGCTTCAGCATCATTCTAAACTGTAAATGTGGCACAGTAATATTGTATTTGTATGAATACAATTAAATCTAGGAAATATTAAATTATCTTATTTGCTCATGTGCATTTTATTAATATCTGCGACTACTTTACCATGTGGTGAGAGTATATGCAGTGGGTATGCTACATACAGTAGGTGTGTGTATATGTATATTTATGGACGAACAATGAGTCATTTTGTTGCATGATTACTTCATTTTCTTTATGTGGGTACAAAAGCAACCAAAGAATTTCTCTCCCACACAAATGACAGAGACTGACTCTATATTTCTGTACATGAGGACCTGCTACTATGCCAACACAGGGGACACCAAGGGAAAACATGTTGGTTATAAAATAAAGAAATAAAAGAAATGTAAGAAAACCTGAGCGCTGAGTGACTACCTTTCCACTCCAACTTGAGGGTCAAACCCTTTTCTGTTAGGTGAAAGGTTCAGAGTCAAATCGCATCTTTAATAGTCCGAGAACTCGGTGAGATGTGACAAAGACGGAGGAGACTGTCATTATCTTCAACTTCACGAAAGAGATAAACATCTTTTCTGACCCGGGAGGATTTCGGTGTTTGTTAGTGTTTCCTGTGTCTGCTTGTGAGTGTCTGTCAGAGAGGGAAAAGAGTTATTGTTTTGTATTGTATAATGTGCTCCCTCTGACCATCCCCTCAGGCTGTATCTGCAGCAGCTTCCTGTCTTGCCAACTCTGGAACAATATGAGAGCTGTGCTGCGGGGAATGGAGCTTTTCTATTTTTCTTTCTATGTTGTTTACTTGAAGTGACTGTCATTGGGTAACATCAGTTTAGATTTTGCTTTTCATGAAAGCTGTGTACAGTACAGATAGTTGCAAAAAACATGATAGTACTGTAATCATTAAACTGAAGCTGAAATATGTTTATGAATGTGCAACACAAATATTTGTGCTGTAAGGTGAATTTCCACTGTATTACAGCATGTAATCTGTAAATCAGGGATACAGCTGAAGCCTGGAAGCAGCTTGTTTTGACAACATTGCCAATAATGAAGCAATCTGTTTGATATATTCCGTCCTGCTCATAATGATAATAGCCCTGCTTGTAATAAAACAATATTATTTTAAAGCCTGCATCAAACTGTGCATCTTATTCTAGCATGCTGATTACATTCATAATCCACATCTGTTTGGTCAGCATGGATGCGGAAGAATTGCAGCGCTTCTTGTCCCTCCCTTGAAGTTGCGTCCATGTGTNCCCCCGGATGTATCTCAAATGTACCATGACAACCTGTCATGCTCGGCTATACGCGCCTGCAGCCAAACAGAAGGGTTCATTTCCCATCAGTGATTCAGCAGCAAATGGGGCATCTGCGTGCATCTCTTGTTGAAAGATTTGATTGCTACAGCGGCCACATGACAACGCAAAGTGGTAGCATGTGTGCATACCGAGGCTTCTGCATGCATGTGTTGAGTAAATGAGTGTGTGGGAATGTGTTGGCATAAGTGTGCGTGTCCATACTGTGGCTGAGAGCTTACATGTCTTACACACTGGGATAAAGGCAGTGGTGCAGTGATGAGAGCCTAATCTGAGCGCATGTGATCTGCCCAGTGAGGCTGTGGAGATATGAGTGTTTGACTTGTTAAAAGGGATGTTCTTCGCTGAGAGCCTCGTTGGCCTTGACATAACTGGGACATAGTTCTTCTTGTCAAAGCTAATGATCAATTCCCACTATGGAGATAATCTGACAGCAGACCTCTACTGAACACGGCACCTCCCTACGCAGACTGTCATCACATCCCCATATACTGTGTTAATAACAACTAAATCAGTCAGTAATAGCAGCTGAAGTAACCGTGAGTGACCCATATCTGTAACATTCGACAATAGGACTGATGTTTGCTACTGCCTTTGATGTTGAAGTTTGATGCTAATGACAGATAATACATCTGGGACGCTGCTTGTTTCTAAAAATTCGGCAAAAGATAAAGGAATGTTTTTCATCCCTCCGGGCTGTGTATGTATGTCCAACCATGACCTCTGAAGATATACTGAATTGCTATATTGGAGCAGTGGACATTTTTTTTTCGCTGTTTTCGTGGGTACATAACCTGTGTATGGTACAGTGGCGGCAGGTGTCCCTAGGGGAGGGGCGGCAAGATGAGCCAGGCTGCAGCATCGTTCCTCATCTGGATGGAACATTAATAATACTGGGACCTGGGGAGAAAGCTCCATCTGGGCCAGGCTGGTGCACTGCTGAGGGGACAGACCACTGACTCTACAAGTCTATAATCCCTCAAAGTTCAATAGCAGCCCACCGCTCTGGTGGACAAACAAAACTCTCAGGTGTACTTTTCATAGGAACATCAAAACCCTGGAAGAAAATAAGAAAACACCCCCTCTGGTGTCCATTCATTTTTACACTCAGAAAATATTTCCCATGATTAAATGGCGTGTTAGCAATGCGTGATGGTGCCGACTGCAAATGAGCTCCTATGAATATTCAGATAATTATTCAGTCTTCCCTTCAGCCCCGATCCCACAGTGGTCTCGGTGGAAAGTAAATAACAAACAGCCTGATCCACTTTCAGGTTAGCGAGGATGATCGTAAATGGGAGGAGGTGCAGATCTGAGCATTTTATTCAAAGTTCAGGTGACCTTAGCTGATTTTTAGGGTGTTGTAACGATGCTCAATACCTTAATGTTGCTGCTCACTGACTTGTCATTTCCATTTTTATGATCGCTCCTTCTATAAGAGCTGTTAATCAATACAGTAACAGCGAGGATTCTCTGGCTGCAGGAACCTGAAGCACAGAGGCATGAAGTGTTAACATCCCCTAAAGTAACTCTCTCTCTCTCTCCACTTTATCTCTCCATCCCCTCCCTCCATTTTGCCTCAAGCCTTTTATATATTGTGATTTTACATCCATTCCCTATCCAACTTTTTGGATTCTATCAAAGCAATTTTCTCATGTCACAGTTGATATTTTTTTTATTTTTTTTTATCCAGTGTTAGAATTAACGTAGCTTCCTTTTGAAGTCTGGGATCCAATTTTTAGTTGTGGACGAGAATATCACTACATTTACAAGCACACTATGCTTTTACGCTGTATTGTGTTTAAGGCAATAACTTCAGCAAGACATATACATGGACATGGCTCGTAATTGGAGTACCGCATATACTCGAGTATAAGCTGGGTTTTTTTTTTTTAACCAAATTTCACAAAGCAAATCGGCTTATGCATGAGAAATTCAAATTTGATCCCAGAGAAGAAATTTCAAGGGGTAGAAATACTACCCATTACCACTACCCATGGAAAATAGTTTAAATCATACCTTAGAATGAGATTTTTCCTGACTAAACATCTTATCCAGCACATTTTGCGGTGGCCAGTAAGAGCTGTTGTGATTGGTCAGTTACGGTAATCAGCTGCTGAAATAAATATCATGCTTACCGGTAACTGGATTATTTTCAGAAAATCACAGGAATACTATGACAATACGCAGAAAAACAGGTAATTTGCTAAACAAATAAACTGATGGAACAACATCAGGGGGTCAACTTATACACGGGTTTCTTTAAAAATCTAAATTTGCAGGTCAAAGTCAGGAGTTTGACCTATACTTGAGTATATATGGTAATTGGAGTATCAGGAAATCCTGCCAGGTGAAGAAATGCATGTGTAGGTGACTGATTTCATATGATAACTGGTGAGGTTGCTCTCAGCTGGGCGTTTCATTATTGTGTATCGGAACTGAGCATTGATTCTTCACTTTACGACAACACAACCTTCAGGAACTCGCACGTTCAACCACATTCAACTTTGAACCATGTGACGGTGACCTTTCCTGCACATAACCAATGAGAGAATAGTTGTATGTGACGTAAGCAGATGCAACAAAACAATGGAGGAGAACTCATAACCTGTGTAGAGCAATTTCCTGAGTTGTGCAACACAACTTAAAAATTGCGCTGGGCAGAAAGGCGATTACGTGAAACGGTGAAATGTCAGCCGTCAGATCGGGCTAACAGCCTATTAGCCTATTAGTGGCATATAGTCTATGATTTAATAATGTAGGATTTTACAATAGCATAATCTAAGTTTGTTCTTTGAGGTACACATATTCTGATTTATGCCAGTTTCAATCTAATTATGGTGTTTGACATTCGAAAAAATGAATTTATTGCTTTAATCGCACTTTTAACATGCATGTAAACACCATAAATGTCAGTCTGATGTTGTTGAAGTGTTTAAGCGTGGCTCGGCCATGTTTAATGGCCATATATATTAACACATTGCCATATTTAATATGTCACTAAGAGCAAATAGCATCACACAATCATGTTCCCTCTTTCATAAATGCCTGTCATTCCACCATTTCTGGCATTCTAAAGGTGTTCTTGTTACTTCTAATAGCGTTGTTGCTTTCTGCTATATTTTTCCAGAGTTTTCCCTTGTTTGCCTCTACTTCCTCTGTTAAAATATGGAACTCTGTTTATTTGAGAAGTCCATTTTGGTTTGACACCAGAGGAAGCAGTAATTTAAATATACTGAGCTCATTTTTTTAAATTTTTTTTTATTGATTCTTACCTGGAACACACCTAACGACATGTTAGTAATGGGACACTGGTGTGCTAATTAATGCAATGGAAGTTTTATGAATTAGCTTGAGTTGTTGTGGTGCTGATTTAGTGTGCGGCTGAATAGTTAGCCTGGGTTTTAATTAATTATCACCATTATATTACAGAATTATATTATGTATAAGGAAGAGGACACCGATTCTGGTTGTCTGCTTCTCTGTAAAGAAAGAAGAACACATAAAAACAAAATGTTGAGCAGCTTCTCAAGGTCAAAACTCTGTAAATATTTCAAGAGATGTCGCCAACATAAAATGATTCAACCTCAAAGGCTAAAAATTCTTCTCTTTACCAGAAAGTCGAGCAATTTTTATACAGTTTAGAGTAATTTTTCATCAAAGCAGGAGAAAGTTCATTTGTGCCTTTCATGTTTCATATCTAATTAATATTCCAGGATCTTGTCAGCTGTGGCTAACCAACCCTGAGAAGCCCGCTGAGCCGCCTGTCTGGCCCTTCACGCAGCATCACTCTTAATGAAGATACTTTGGTGTCATTTCTTTCTGAGAGAATCGATGGCTGTGATCTTCAATGAAGGTTGAGGTGTAAAGATCAGGACTGAGGTGTGATAAACGATCTCCGTGGCGTGAAGGGGGGCATGTCTGTTCTGTCTCAGTGGACTTCTGGCTTCCTGCTCCTTGTTTTCCACGGAGCAGCCTCTGTCTGTCGACTGTTTTTCTCAGGTGTACTAGCCTGGAGCTGCCCTGACTTGTGTTTATTAGTTATTCATTTCCATCAGACTGAGCTGCTCTGGGCAAACTGATGTGCAATGTGGTCCCTGCTCAGGTGTCCAGCGGCGCACCTGAATCATCTCTCGTAATGCCCAGGAGCATGACACTATTGGGTTCTTCGTGGTCTGACTTCATTTTATTATATGCATAATCAGTCATGTATTTATTTTACAGTGCAGGTATGCTTGTATAACTTCATAACTTCTAATGTTTACTACGTATAAACGTGTGTGCATGCGCTGTGGGTATGGTCTTTAAATTACCCCCCCCCCCCNCCCCCCCCCCCCACACACACATACACACACACACACATTATAATGCCAGCCAGACCATTCATAATTGTGCCTTTACATTAAAAACAGGTACAGTATCAAAAGTAAGCAAAATTAAAGTTTGATTATGTATAGTCCAATTCAAAAAGTAACTTTTTACTCCTTGAGGCTACTCAAAAAGAGACCCCAAATCTTATTGAACTGTGCCATGGAACCTGTCTTTGTATAACGTATCCTTTCTAGGTGTAAAAAAGAAACCATATCATTTAGCCATTGTTTAAAAACTGGTGAAAAGNGTATCCTTTCTAGGTGTAAAAAAGAAACCATATCATTTAGCCATTGTTTAAAAACTGGTGAAAAGGGGGATTTCCATTCCTTTAAACTAACTCTCTTTGCCACAGCCACAGCAAAAGACCATGCTTGCTGTTTAGTATATGAGAACATTCTTGTATCTTCAGAACATCCAAACAAAATCAACTGTTCATCAAAAATAATGATCTTTTCATAAATCTTAGACATGTAGCTGAAAACATCCTCCCAGTATCTGACTAGCATAGGGCATTGTAAGAAAAGATGTGCAAGAGTGCCTCCTGTATGTTTACATCTGTCACACAGTGGTGAGGTAGATGGGAATATTTTATGCAGTTTAGTTTTGGAGTAGTGCAGCTGATGTAGAACTTTAAACTGAGTAAGCTGAATTCTTGTATTAATAGAACATGTATGCATCTGCCGCAATGCTTCTTCCCATATATCCCATATCTCATCTGTTACACTCTGATACTAACTATAAACATAGATAACTGTAATTCAATCTGCACTTACACATAAATTGAATTGTTTTTGAATTGTTGATTATAACTAATACTTCCATATTGAATACCAGTGTGATATGAATTCTAATAACCATATAGAAACTAACATAAACAAGCTCCAAACAGAGGCCCTCAGAGCACATGCCTCCACCAAGGCCAAACAAGTCATATACTAAAGAAAAAGAAATAGACTTAATAGTTTTATTCATCATAAGAATCTGGATTCAGACCAAAGCATAGCTTTTGATAAGTGTATCATGGGTTAAATATGGCTGGGTTTTTTTCCCCCATTGGACTGATTTATTACTTTTGAAGAAACTGACAAAAATATCAAAAAATATCCTATCTTGCAATTTCAATAGATACTATCAACAAATTCCTGCATCTGCCTCTGCATCCGCTCAGCATCAAAATTTAATGGGTTTTTCTTTCAGCCACATCCCACCCCTGCCCCAAGTTTAATAAAAATCGGTTCATTTTTTGATTAATTCTGCTGACAAAAAAACAAACAGATTTGAATGAAAACCTAACCTCTTCAGCAGGGGCGAAGAGGTTAGGTTTTAACTACTTTTAGGTTTTAACTACTTTTGTTTTAAATAACCTCTGGTGCTGAACAGGTACTGAAGAAACACGGGAAAACCTTTTCCGCTCGTGTACAGTAAACCTCTTGTGAACACAGCACAGTGTTAAAAGAAGTGTCATTTCCTCACCGTCCACACAGGAGGGCTTGTTGCGTGTCGTTCCGGCCACTTTCCCCGGTAAACAGGAGCACTTGACTGTCTGAGAGCGCTCCTCAATGCGATTCTTGTTACAGCACCGATGGGCAGCAATCACCTCACATGTGCCTCCCTCTGCAGACAGACAAAGACAACCAGCTGCTCAGAAACATCAGGAGCAAACATGTTCACATCTCATGTAAGTTACAGATAAATCAGCAGCAATAATATGAATGGAAAAATTGGCTTGGAGAAATTGAATGTTTGGTATTTAACATCGGAAGCATGCTCTGTGCAGTCATCAGCCACTTACATCTGTAACAAGTTGACTCTCAAGGCGTCTGAAATATGTTATCTAATTGGCTCTCGCTCATTGCTGGCTGATTTCGCTTTATACCAATCATCCCGTCAGAGATCACACCATGTGCCATGCTGTCTTTACAGTGTAGATATATTTAACATGATTAAAAAGGTAAGAATCAAGAGGAAAATGACAAGCAACCACCTAGGCCAGGGGTGGGCAACCTTTGCCAGTTTTGGGCAAAAAAAAAAAAATCTATCTGGAGCCGCAAAACATATTTGAGCTTTATAATGAAGGTAACACTGCTTATTAAGTCTAAATTAGCCTATTAATATTACTCACAGGTGTAAATGAGCATTATTAAAATGTTTTACCACGTGGCTACTCTGCAGTGGCTATTTATGATTATTTGGTACTTTAACTTTGCATTTCCATTACAATAATATGTTTTGTTGCATTTATGAAATTATAGAACTATAGATCTTCTCACATCAATTTTTTTTTTTTTTTTTAAATATTTTGTCAACTAAAATATACATCATAGCCTATGTCTACCGCCTGGTGCCTTTTCCTCTTAATTTTGCCAAACCTCAATAGCTGTGGCTAGCATGGATATATACATAAATGGCTAGTCTTGAGACTCCCTAGCTATGGATTACTTACAACAGTGATAAATTAAATGATAAATTAATTATAAATTAAAATTAAAATGTTAAAAAATAGCCATTGCTCATTTCCATACAATTCATTTCCATATAATGTTTTTGTTAAAGCCACAGGGAGTCACAAGAGATGGGCAAAAGAGCCTCATGTAGCTCTGGAGCCACAGGTTGCCTACCACTGATGTAGGCTATGCTACACTAACAGAAAATTCCCCATATTCCTGTAGGTTAGAAAAATGGGTTCTGTGGACATCGCAACGAACGAGCAGCCAGATGATCTCAACCTACAGTTTAAGCTCATGATCAAAACCTCTCTTTTGGAAAGAAAAGCTCAGAGTCAGTGCACCTGTAATGTCAGTTATAATGGTTCATTACATAGAAAAACTGATGCTCTAACAACTATGACAAGTACAGTCGTCAAAGTTGAAGCAGGAAGGTCACAGTACAATACCTAATAAACACTAACAATGGACTCTTTGGCCATTATTTTTGTTGTTTGTCTTGTTTTCTCTTTCAAATGTTTAAACTCTGGGTTTGTTGCAACCCATGTAACAGTCTGAACATTTCCTCTGAGCGCTCATGTTCCTTTCCCTGCAAGATTCCTTTTTAGTTGCCAAATCCCCAGATTTCAGCGATTAGATGGGTAAATGTTCTTCAAAGATGGAAATGAGTGCTGAAACAATGACAATACAGTAAGACCTTCACAGAGTGGAATTTTCCTTTAACTCTTAAGCATTGCTGACATCAGTCAGAGCAAACGCTGTACAATAGGTCCCAGGGTGACAAAGGAGGAAGTCAGGAAATTCTGTGAAAAGAAAAGGCAAATTGCAGCCATGGCGGTACTGGGTCAAATAACAATAGGGAGGATCGCCCAAGGGAGGGAGACAGGGTGAGGGGAGCTAAGGGACATCTTGAAATGAGTGGTGGTGGTGGGGGGAGNAGAGAGAGAGAGAGAGAGCAAGAGCAAGAGGACAAGGTGTGTCTGGCTGCCAGGGACTGGCCATGCCAGTGAGTAATGAGGGAGCCACTGGAAGTGCCCCCTTCACACAATTATAAAGCGCAGGGCTAATGCAGCCAGCGGAGCTGCAGGAGCAGGGCCCTCCATCACTACTCTCCCCTTTCCTTATGCCCCAGGAAAAACTCTTTATCTTCCCTTGACAGCCACCGCAACAGACACCATTGTCCAACAATTAAACTGGAGCTCATCCCAGGACAGAGGAGAGGAGAGGAGAGGAGAGGAGAGGAGAGGAGGTTTAAATTTATCTTATTCCATCTAGAAAATGGATAGTGTGGACAAAGAGGGGGAGAAAAGAAATGCCACATTCCATCTTGTTTGTGTCTTTTTTTGTATGGTGGTACCAACGTTTAAAGAGGACATCCTGCTGCAGAGAGAAGATGCATTTTCTTCACATAGTGTGACAACAAGCAGTGTGTATTTCTTTGGCCAGGTTGGTTGTGCAAATGTTTGAAATGGCTAGGATCATAAATTACAGAACTGAGCTCCCAGCAGCCTCGACAAGTTTGGCAACAGTTTTCTTCTCCTATTCCCATCAATGTCGGCCGTGGCCAGACCAAAGGCCTCTGAGTCCTGGATTAAAAGGCAAACATTGGCAGTCCTGCTGGACTGCGCTGTCGTGCAGTATTAATGTCACTCTCTCAGCCCTTGTTGTTAGATATTTCTGAGCAGGAGAAGGTAGAACACAGACTATAAAAGTGAGGAGAAAAATCCCTTCAGTGTGTTAAAACCCCAAACCCCCTAATATGTTGCCTTGTTGAATATTTTACTGACAGCTTCCTGACCTGCAGAGCTGCTTTCAAGTCAAAGCAGATCTCTGAAAAGCAAGAGCTTCACGTCGGGGCGCAGAACCAACAATTACATTTAATTCCATCAGTGGTACAGGTACAACCACCCTAAAATCTAAAATAACAATGAAAAGAGCAACCCTTATCACACATGAATGTGATGTTGATGTGTGAAATTATGAATGTGTGAATTAACCATCAATAGTTAAGATCTATGAATTTTATGTGAGTAAAGCTACAGGAAGTAATTATAGCAATTACCACCAGAAGAGTTGCCAAAAAATCACAATATGCACCACAAGGTAGCCCTAGTTTAATATTGCAAGAATTGCATGTGTGTGGGTGTGTGTGATACACTCTAGTTGTGTTCACAGACAAACCTCGAGAATGAACAAGAGTTAGGAGTCACCTGCCCGTTGTTTCATATGCTGCAGCTATTTTCTTTAAACCTGTTCTATTTTTAAAGCATGTTACAAAGCATAAAGCAAAGAATGGAAACTAATAGCTGCCTGGGAGGTAGAAAAGTACATATTCAAAAATCTACAAGATTTTATGATTCATAAAATGGTGATCAGTAATGTAGAACATACAGAACTTTTAGGCTTATAACAACCAAAACAAAAGTGATTTTTTTTTTTAACCAACTATCTTATTCAGCTGTTGGGACATCCTTAACATACACAGATAAGCACACAAGCATGTACTTGTGCACTCATGCATGCGTGGTCATCAGCCAGGTGGACATTAAGTCTGATCACTATGAGCCATCTGGTTTGTGGAGGACAGAACAGTGTAAATGTCTCTGGTCCAACTCTGTTAAACCAGGCACAAAAGCCACTTAGAGGACAAACGGCCATTTGGATGACACATAACGCCACTCAGGTAGGTCCCAGCTCAGAGTGGGGTAAATTATCATGTGTCTGAAAATATGTGTGTGTCGTGTGTGTAAGCATGCATGATATTTGTTAGCAGATATCTTCTCTAAATGCTAAAGTGCACAATAGTAACTGTGCTGCATGCTGACACAATATGGGATCACCAAAGCCTGAGATGTGACTGCAGGTTGTGATGGATGTAGTGCTCAGAGCCTGTCAGGCAGCTAAAGGGGTTAAACCAACCTGTTAAGATGGAGTGGGTGGCTGTGCTCTCTAGCCTTTGGTGAGGGGAGGTGAAGGGCATCGATGGGACCATCGACTGGTCATTTTTCTCTTTGCGGTCCACGGTGACAGCAGCCATTAAATGACTGGATGAGGTGATTATGTTTAAGGAAATCAATGCTCCATTCTTTTCAGCTTAGCCCAACGGCCAATTAGAAGGCGTTAATGAGGGAGGGTTGTAAAATGTGGAGATGGATAAGCGGAGGGACAGGAGCTCAGAGCGCAAAACCAATCTTAACACGAGGGAGTTCTGCGTGGACTAGGAACATCACACATAGTGGTGTAATGTCACCGTGTAATGTCACCGTGTGCACATACAGATGTACAAATATACAAACATGCTTGGAGCCCACACATGTATCAAGAACTACAAAAATCAACCCTTGACGCGGACGACACACAGTGACTACCTCTGTGCACAAAGTCAAGGTCACAGTGATAGTAAAATTACGGTTCATTCTTCGACGCCAAAGGAGTTCTCACTCACAGGAAGGAAAATGGCAGTTTCTTTTATCCTTTGAGTGACAAAGAATGCATTCTATGGTATTCTGATCTCAGTGCATCTGGCAGTTTTTTTTTTTTTTTTTTTTTTGACATTGAGATAAATGCAGGATCTTGTGTCAGTATCACCATAAAAGCAAACTCCTCTCAGCACACTTTGGCTCAGCTTCAGCATCAACAACTCTGAGGCAGAGTGGCCAAGAGTTATCATCAGCCAGGTTCTCTCTCTCTCTCTCTCTCTCTCTCTAGCCACCATGCCCTCTTGCTCTCTCATTTCCACTCTTATAGTTGGAAAATGACATATATTTAAAAAAAACCCAAAAAAACCCTCAGCACCCAGGAAAGTTTGAGTATCTCAAGGACTTCATCATAACGATTTAATCTGTGCACACGCAGGTGAAAATGCCATTTCTGTTTGCATGCTAGGGTATCATTTTTGTTCTTACAAGCAGACAAGCAACTATAGTTGTCTCTGGATCTTTTCTTACAATTCCTCTTTATCTGGCGGATTATTTTTTTCTTTCCCACTGCTTCTCTTTACATCAATCTCTCCCTTTATTTCATGACTTGTGATGCACATTTGTAAACACTATAAAACACATCCAATTGACAGACTGTCAGAAATTGAAACAGCTCTGTTTTGTTTGTCCCAATTAGTTTGAGATTTAAGGAATGCGGAAAGAATGATAAATTAATGATCAGTTTCAACAGAATTAAGCATCAAAATGGATGTGGTGCAATGTCCTGTTGTATATATGTTTAATGGTTTTCATCAGAATTGAGCTTTTCATTGCTTAAAGGTCAAGCGACATTGTGAACGCTTCCTTGATTATTAAGAATAATACTTAGACACTGAGCTCCAAACTGAGGCCTTGCGACCAGTGCCAGAGGACATCTTTTCATGTCATCCCTCTGTTTTATATAAATTTTTATCAGAAATTATACAATCCATATTTCTTCTCACATATTTCCACTCATGTAACAGCAAATGTAGGTGTGAGTGTGTGAACAGAAATCCCAGTGGGAGTTGGATTAAACCTTACTAGTGTATTTTTCCAGTGCTCTTGATGCTCCGGTCAGGACCCTCAGGATGAGAAAAGCACCATCTCCTGAGGAAATCTGCTCTCAGGGCTGTCGGGGCTTATATCGCTTCAGTGGTGCTAATGCATGCTGACTCACACCCTCATAGAATATAAAAGGGGTGTGTGAAGTAGCAAGAACAGAGAAAAGTGGAGTGTGACTACATCCATAGTTCACGTGTCATATTACAGGCAGAATATATGCATGACGCTGGATGTGGGTGTTCGCATAGATAATGAGAATAGATGGTGAACAAGAGGAAGAGCGGTTTGTTATAAAAAGCTTGAAAAGACACCACGACCTCCACTTCATGTTCGGACAAAGAATTCTACTTTGGAATGCTGTAGATCCTGTGGCCATGTGAGTAAATCACCCACTCAGGCTTGAGCCGCCGCTGCTCACTTTGTATCCTCTCCCGGCAGCTGACTCTCGCCAACACCTATGAATAACAAAAGGCCGCCCCGAGGAGGAAGGTGAGCAGACATGCTTTTTTCCATTCACCACTAAACACCCAGAGACTTGGGAGAAAAGCCAGCTTTGGCACCTTATATGGCACCGCATGAATGTCTCCATGAATAGCAAACAAATTAATCTCAGGGAAGCAACTACTGTTACTACTGTTTATCTGAACTAACCTCCCCTTTTTAGCTGGTGTCACTGNTCAGGGAAGCAACTACTGTTACTACTGTTTATCTGAACTAACCTCCCCTTTTTAGCTGGTGTCACTGATGCATGCTACAGGAACTCGAGTGGATTCACCGTTTATCATGATCCCATCACCACCCTGTTGCTGTGATCCGTATGGTTGCTCTGCCTTCGGTGAGTGTGATGGCTTCAGGCGGCTTTCTTACTGACCCTTATCTAGACTGGATTTCACTTTCCTCCTGAAGCAGCATCACCCACTGTAATGGGAGTAGACAAACAAGTGGACACAGTAGCTATAGTAGAGCCTGGAGCTACGCAAACCTGACTAAGTGAGAGAGAAAGGGAATGGGGGGAGAGGGGGGAGAGAGGGAGGAGGGTGGGGAAAGACACTCTAGCGCTCCACTTGACTGACAGGAACCACTGACCCGGATATACCGGAGTCACACAAATCAGTGTTGTATTCTCCCTGTCTGCTGGTATGGCTTACCCCTGGATCATTCCTGTAGAATATTAAATACATAATCTGCTCTACTATACAATGTCATATACAGAAAACTACGAGATCCTGGTTGGGTTTTTATAAACAATGCAATCAAACCCTGTGTTCAATGGCAAAAAACACAGGTACATCAAACAAAAAATGGTGGCAAATGGCAAAGGCAACCTTTAAGACTGAATCATGAGAGTTGAGATTCATCCTAAGTATTCCTGAATGTTATACCTGTAGGATATGTACTGATCATCTGAGCGGAATTACCATATATACTCGAGTATTAGCCAAGCTTTTTTTTTTTTTTTACAAATTTCGCAAAGCAAATCAGGGGTCGGCTTATACATGAGTAATTCAAATCGGATCCCAGAGAACGAAATTTCCAGGGATAGAAATACTACCCATTACCACTATCCATGGAAAATAGTTTAAATCATGGAAAATGATTTTCCATGGAAAATAGTTTAAATCATACCTTAGAATGATGTATTTCCTGACTAAACATCTTATCCGCAGTGGCCAGTAAGCCGTGATCCGTCAGTTATGGTAATCAGCTGCTGAAATAAATATCATGTTTACCGGTACATGGATTATTTTTAGAAAATCAGAGGAATACTATGACAATACCCAGAAAAACTGATAATTTGCTAAACAAATAAATTGATGGAACAACATCAGGGGGTCAACTGAGGGAATTCCAAAACTCNTAATTTGCTAAACAAATAAATTGATGGAACAACATCAGGGGGTCAACTGAGGGAATTCCAAAACTCCATATCGAGGAATGTCCAGCACATAGACAGGCCCGCATAGAGTCAGGTACAGGATAATCACTGAAAACATGTGATGGGGGAGATTCTTAAAAAAAAGAAAAAACAAAAAAAAACTCACCATAATTATACAGCTAAATAAGCTAAATAAGCGCCGTGATAATTATATTATTTGTAAAGCTTTCCTTACCTTCATCAATGCAACTCAGACAAGGAAGAGGTTTCCAGAAAACTTAATGTTAGCTAATGTCTAAGGTAATCATCTATTTACTGGTACCAGTACATGGACTATTTTCATAAAATCACAGGAATACTATGACAATTCTCACAAAAAACAAACAAAAAAACAAACAAACAAACAAAAAAATACAGGTAATTTCCCAAACAAATAAATTGATGGGACAACATCAGGGGGTCAGCTTATATGCGGGTTTCTTTAAAAATCTAAATTTGCAGGTCAAAATCAGNACATCAGGGGGTCAGCTTATATGCGGGTTTCTTTAAAAATCTAAATTTGCAGGTCAAAATCAGGGGTTGGCTTATACTTGAGATCGGCTTATAGTCGAGTATATATGATAAATAAGGAAGTATAGTCATGCTTTTTCAAGGAAAACACTAAATGAGGCCTGTGACAGGCATTTACAGTATGAATGAGGGAACATGGTTGCGTGACATTATTTGTCCTCATCGATATGTTAAATCTGGCACTGTGTTTTATGAATTACCCTCATAATCAGTAAAATCTTGATACAGCACATACCTCACAATTAACAGGTATTTGTCACCTGTGGAGACATGAATGTATGCTACAGTTTGCTAAATACAAAAAGAACTGTGCGGCAGTTGCACCTTTGGTGGTAATCGTCTTGACATCTTTAAAGGTAATTCCATTAGTATGAATGAGAGGTGTGAGGTGCTGCTGGCCGTGGCCCTGGTCGATTCTTAATCACCTGTATGGGTTTCCTCCAGTGGGTCTGTATGACTCCAATGCTCACATCTTTATGGTTATTAAAGTTAACGATTGCTGCGTGCCTCATTTACTAAGGCTCTATCAATACCAGTTCAGCACCATGAAATTACCCCAGTCCAGAGGGAGCACCATGACAAACCCGGTTAAGAAGGGCTCTGTAATGCCCTGGCATGAATAACTCTCCGTGTCATGGACCTGGCCTGCTGCAAGAGGCCCCATTGCCAAACTCCCAGTGAAGGGACGAGCACTTCAGGAGCTGTTGACAACCGTTACAGCTTAAATGTCAATTCTGGTGTTTATTACTCACATGATCATTGAAAGAGAAAGAGCTGAAAACTAATAGCTAGCAGATAAAAAAAAGAAATAAAACAGCCAGCCCTTTAGAGGAAACACATTAAAAGTTCTCAGAAGTTACTTCACAGATGAATGGAAAAAGGAGGATGATTATGGTAAATATATGCAGGATCTAACCTACTTCTGTGGTCTTTCAGGTGTAAGGATAACTTTGTTGGATGCTCTTTCATAAGCACGCCAGTTATTTTGTACAGAAAGGGGCTTCGTTGCATTTTAAATGTGGTATTAAAATAAAACTCTGCAGTAAAGAAAAAAGATGGCTTGTGTCCTTTCACTGCTGATATCATTTCCATGACAGGAGGAAGAATCCTGAAACAGTGTATCACAGTGCCAAAAACACTATTTAAAGTGTGCTGTCATACTCACATAAGCAGAAAAAAGTCCTTTTCTTGATCTCGTTCTTCTGTATATGTGTATGTGTGTGTGCGCACACTCTTGTGGCATTACAGCCTCACAGATCCAGCATGTATGTGTAGTCATGCCTGTCTGTATTTTACGGCACCCTGCAGTACAGTTCTGGTATCTGACCTCTTCTCAATATCCATGACACAGGTCACTGCTCGCTATAAATTAGTCTGCTGGTGGAAATGAGCAACTAAATTGTCCATTCAAAAACACCCATCACAGAGCAGCCTTAAAAAAAAAAAAAAAAAAAAAAAGAAAAATTCTTGGAAGAAAACAATTGAATGCTGCAAGCCTTGGAAAATGGGCTGAATACAGCACAGCTGTTCTCATCATAAAAGAACAGAGAATCACGGAGCACTTGAAAATCCTTGGCTATGACTAAAAGTAAAGCCCTAAAATCAACTCAGGTATGCAAAATTGTAAAGATGGAATATGCAATCTACTGTGCATGTAAACAAAACATCAAAACATAGGAGTGGAATCTCCTCTGACAGAATGACAGGTCTTTCAGTACAGGGACAAAACAACAAATGAATCCAGTGAGTAATTCACATGGGACTAGAATTACCTGGGAGCCTTGTGATTTAGATATTACTCTCAATGTCTGTGTTCGTGCGGGTGCATTCACAAGTGATAAACAAAGTCTGCATTTCAGTGGAACTGACAGATCAAATCCCAAAGATCCTTACCAGATGTGGTGATGGATATGGACAGATTATACACAGTGTCTGTGCACAAGGTGTGCAAGAATGGACTGAGGAACTATTGGGGAAAAACTTTACCCCAATTACCAAGATTTGCACTGGACTAAAACGCTGTATGTCACATGACCTCTCTGTTTTCTGACAATTAATTTGTCATTTTTGGTGGAATTTATACATTACAGATATGCAGATTTGTAGATTATAGATTTGCAGTTGATTAAAATCACAGATAGCTTCTGCATCCTCAAGTAAAACTAGATCTGTGTGAGTGGGCATAAGTTATTGATATTTTCTAATGCAGTCACAGGTTTCTTTACAGCATTGATTTTCATAAACACACCCATAACGCAGTACTATTGAGCCTACTTTTGAAAATTTCTCCCATTGTTTTCCCATTATTAAATACGTTTCAAAAAAGGGATGAAAAAAAATTAAAATAAAATACAGCACCTTAAAATCTAAACATTTTGCTGCTTTAAATCTGTGGAAGTAGTGAGATAGCAGAAACCTGTGCAGAAGAATAATAATACAGAAATAAATAAGAGAGCATTAGTGAAGGGAGCGCTCCAATTATGCAGGTAATTTTAGTTCAACACTTGATGGTCATATGGAATGAAAGGGCAGCAGGTGGAGGAGGCTTGATGCAGAGAACATGGTAGCAGCCTCAAACACCACGCTACCAGGCATTCTGCGTGTGGGGTTTGGAATAACGTGTCACTGTAAGTTCAGACCAGGTCTGCCTGGATTACACACAATGCATTATCTAATATGCATAATGCACCAGCAGGCTCTTAACATCAAATTATGAATGCATGCAAAAATTCCCAGAGTGGCATATGCAGAGAAAGGGCACTTTGCTCTGCAAATAATCTGCCAACTTTCTGTAAAGCCGGGCAATCAGGGAGTCACATGATTTTACATAACTGGGCCACATATGCAGTAAATGCTAATAAGCTCATATCCATCTTACTGCCATGTTTTGCATGTTTTAATCTTGCAATCCGGCAGCTGGATACTGCTCAGTCTGCTAATGTAATTCTCCAGTGCTTTATTTATTTATATATTTAATTTTTTTTCTGCTTTTTTTTTTTTTTTNTTTTTTTTTTTTTTTACTTACGCTGTTTTTGTTTAAGTTTCATGTATGCATACATGTATTGTTTATCCATAATAATAATAATAATAATAATGATGATAATAATACATTTTATTTATAGAGCACTTTTCTAAATACTCAAAGATGCTTTATAAAGAAATGACATAAAACATTTACAGTAATAACAACAACATATTTATGTATTTATTTAATTATTTTTAAATATCAGTTGTGTTTATTCATTTATTTATTTTAGTACTTAGTTTAGTACATAATATTTTTGCATTTTAAATATTTTTTTTTTAACTTTTATTTTTGAATTATGTTGTATTTGTTTGAGTTTTTATTTATTTACCACCTCATAATTATTTGCAGGTCCAAGCATCAGCTGAAATGTAGCAGCATACATGCAGTATGGCCTCGTGGCTCCAGGCTGTGAGGTTAAACGTGTGTGGAAGGCTGTGAAAAGTGAAAAGTGAGCCTGCATGCCTCGTACTGTCACTGTTTGAGGCAGTCACGCTTGTGGGCCATTAGAACCAGAGCGGTCTGGTCTGAAACTTAAAAGTCTCCTTTCATGACACTGAGACGATAACATGCTACATCTCACTAACTGCAAATTATTCAGATGTGTGAACAACCTGGGGGAAGGGGGGAGGGGGGTTATTTATTTCTTTTTTTTTTTTTCAAAAAGGTTATAGATTGTGTTTATGTTGTGGAACGGCATGCATCAGTGTCCAGTGTCACTGCCTGACATGCAGCGTATGTGTCAAAGTGCTTTGCTTTTAATTTAAATGGATTTTGGCTTTCAAAATATGTATTTGTGTGATAATTGTACGGTGGAGCATTGATCACTTTCACACAGATCGACTTCCACATGATGATCAATCTAAGTAAAAACACGGAAAATCAATGTCCTAAACACTTTGTTCCTGTTTGACAACTCAGAGTATCACAGTCACACATTTAGTGACTGAACTGGTTTAAGTGCAGTTAACGGAGCAGCAAAATGCAATGAACTATGAGGAAATCAGGTGCACAAAGCTGTGAAGAGGTTTAGAGTAACACAAATGAATATTTATTTTAAATAGTCAGGCAATAGCCAGAATCTACGTTATGTCATAATCATTCTTCAGTTTTTCATTTGTTAAATATCATAATTGATTCACTTAAGTGATTAAATAAATGTGCATGTTCTCTTTAAAATGCTCAGTAAAAATGTACAAAATTATCATTACACATGTAACTTAAATTTCTGTTTGGTTATTATACTACATATTAGGTTAAATACTTTTAGCTAAATGATGAACTTTTACATTAAAATGCATTTCAAAATTACATTAAAGTTTTTAAGCTCTATCTTTTGCAACACTATGTAGTAATGTGTTTCTTTCTTTCATATTCTGTATCACAATTCTGCCTTATTATTTACAGATTCTGTTATCTGACCACTTTAACAACAAGGCAAAAATTGAACATTTAAACTTTGAGCTTTTAGATCCAGCTCAATATAAAATAAAATCTTAAGGAGGTCTAGAACTTCTGAATTGGCCAGATGACTCTTCCTCACAGAGCTCCTGATGTTCTTTTATTTATTTATTTATTTATTTGGCACACTGTTAGTTTGTCTTTAAAGTGATTACAAAACTAAAACTGTAAATGTTAATACAGAAGACAAGTTAATTGTGTCATGGAATATGAGCATAAGATACATAAGTAAATACAATAACAGTTTATTATTTTGCCTTGTTTTTAATGCATGTGTCAATTGAAGCAATCACTGAAATGTCTAAAATTATTCCAGTTCCGCTCAGACTTTATCTTAGTTTTTTTCCCTCTTTTTTTGTGCATTAATCATGTTGCATGGAATTTTTATTTAGCAATTTAGCAAAAAGTCTAAAATCAGTTATTAAAAGTTGTCAATTTTCTACTTGATTCTCAAAGATAGAAAAAAAAGGTGTAAAAAATCAGCGAGCAAAGTGTCAAAAGTGACTTAAAACTGCAGCATAATAATCCTTGGATCACACCAAGCCTGCAAAGATTATTTCACCTAAACATTAACCCTATACTCTTTTTATCAGTTGGCATTTTTCTTTCTTTAACACTCTGCAGCTGGTTATTTCTTGAAATAACATTCTGTCTTTCTCTCTATAGTTTGTTCCTAATGTAACTGATAAGCCTCCCCTCGTGTCACGCACAGAAAAAAAGAGGCAACAAAAAGAGGCGGCTCTTTCAAAACACTCTCAACACTGGTAATTAAATGTAATTGTAGCTGCAGACTGTGTGGAGAATGGCTGGGGAAAATCAGTCTTCACTGTAGGTTGTTAATTGTCTCCAGCGTGAATGGCGTTTCTATACTGGGAAAGCTAATTATCCTCTTTATAATGCTTCACAGATACCTTTCAAAATCAGATCTCAGTCATACTTTGATATGGAAAACACAGCACAGCACACATTACAACAGATTAACTGCGGGCCAAATAGACGTCAGATAATCTATTTTTGTGTCACAGAGACCTAAAATGAGTTTTCCAACCGTTTTTCTACCTGTGTGAAGAACCACAGCCATGACAAATGATTATAAGCAAGATGGGGGAGTTTGAGACAGAGGAGAAGGGGGAGCGCAGTTATTTGCAGCTTCTAAAATCGGAACAATATGAGAGCTGGAACACAATTTGGCATCAGATTACTCACAGCAATATCCATCAAAACACACAATCCAGTCACTCAATATCATTACTGTCGGCTTGATAAGCTTTTAAGCTGGAGATAACATCTTGATGCCGTAACATGTGGGAGAAGAGTCTCAGTCTCATCTGATTCTATTGTTGTGGCCACAAGAGAGAGAAATGGACCCATTATTTACACATATTAAAGCAAAAAAGGAAGATGATTCATTACAAATACCTAAGAATGATTTATCGTTAACAAGCTTCCATCTCTCATCCCCACAGAGACAATGACAACTTCAAACTTTTTTCCACTCTTGATATTGATTTTAAGTTTTGTATTGTGGAAGTAGCTATTAAAAGTGTTTGGCTCTCTTTTTCACTTTGAAAACAAAAAGTTTATAGAGATGTTTTGTTTTGCTGATGCTTTAACTTTTATTCTTCTCATTAGAGGTCTTCACAAGTCCACTCAGTTCCTTGGAACCAAAACCCAACCGCGGACCTGAGTCGGATCAGGTCCAAATCATATTCTATCTAATCGGCTAGGGTCTTGTGACATTGCATCGTATCTGTGAGTCAACTTCTCATTCCTGACTGTGAGCGATTACCTCATCTCATGTTGCCAAGTGAATTGATTCACTCAAAGAATCCGTCCCCATCTATGAGATTAAATATCAGCCATAATGAATAACGCAGGTTCTTGTGCTCATTCATTACAAAGATTAGACCCATGATTTGATTTGAACTAAAGCCCATGCTGATACTCAAGGACGTTCTTTCATACGAGAATTTAATTACAAAAAACACATAGAGACAGGATGGAGGAATTGATTCATTGTTTCTAAGGAATTGTTTTTTGAAATACAATTTTCAAATGACTGCGTGATTGCGCTTTTATCGTCCTGTGTCAGCTTGAAGCTCGACTATTCACATACATGTACCTTCTGCTGGTGACCAGCACAGATGAAATGAAAACCTGAATCTTCTCATCAGTCGTGCCTCGGCATACCTGTAAATTTGATCTGTGCCACCAGGTTGGACTGTGAAATCATGTGGCTGCACATCAAAGTGTGCCCGAGCTCAGTGTGCATACTAATGCTAAAGAAAACCCTGCTGAGCTCCATGATGAAGAGAAAAAGAAAGAAAGAGAGCAAGAAAGCAAGCAGAGAAAAATCCCCTCTATAATTAAAAAAATATATTGGAGATGGCAAATTGTGTTGACATTTAGTGAATATTTTATCACAGATAAAAATAAGGTTAAATGCAATACTAGCTTCACTATGTTTTCTTGCTTTCATCATTGTACTTTCAAAAGCTATCCACCTGCCTACGCCGCGTCGAGATGGAAAGAGATGTGGCTGGTTCAGTGCCAAAAGCAGCAGTCACCGTGTGTATTCTCTTTATCCATCATATCTGCTGCATCATTTCCCTGGTCACTGCCTGTGTAGTTGTGGTGTGGCAAGTGGGATCAGAGCTGGGACATAAGTGATTGTCTACTGGCAGACAGACGAGCTGGCTCGACAGGCGATGAAAGAAGGATCCTCTCTGCAACACTTCAATAGATGCCCTCCCTATCTCTCTCTCTCTCTCTCTCTCTCTCTCTCTCTCTCTCTCTCTCTCTCTCTCTCTCCATCCATCTATCCATCCATTGCTTTGCAAGGTAGGTCAAAAGAAAGATCCTGTTTGGCAGCTCATTCCTCACTCTGATGAAGCCGCTTGTTAGAGACTCATCAACTCCTCACGCTCCTGCTCTCTCTCTCTCTCTCTCTCTGACACACACACACACAGACCATGCTATCTTTCACTCTAATACTTGCCTCAGAATGTCTTCATTTCACTTTTCTCACTGTCAGCCTCCTCCTCCTCCTCATGTCCCAGGGTCTCTCTTTTTCCCTCATTAAAGACACCTCCAACAGCGGAGCGTAGGTGGGAACTGTGACATCTGCCCGGACTGAACTATGACTTGCACGAGGGGGGCAGATCACACCATGGATGCACTCTTTTTCCTCAGGTCAGTGGCCAGAGGTCACCTGGGCTCAGTAGCCCCATTGGCAGGTGAATACACAACACTGAAAAACCTGCACATGCACGGTACGCATACTGTGATGGAGAGTGTGCAGGTGGGAGACAAAATAATAATAAAAAAAGTTATACTATGAGTGCACATGGAGAAAAATAAGGCTTTTAAAAGTGGCTTTTATTTGGCAACACTGTAATTATTGCAATTAAGTATGTCATACAAATGAGGCATTCAGCATGGTGCAAATAAATGCTCCTAAATGGCAACTAATGGAATTGTGCTGCTTGTGTTTTGTTTGATGTCGTTGCAAAGAAGCGCGTCATCTTGATTAATTACATCACGATTAATTTGTACATTAATTTTCACATTATTGCTCTGATCTGTCAACACCTATGCACTTTAAACAGAAGAAAATGCAATAATGATATTTACCAGCTGTTTCTCACACAAATCAAATTAGAGTGCAACTCTCAAGGCTCAGCAACAGATGGTTGATCACAACACGAGGAGAGCAAATCCCTGGTAGTTATTATGACACTTCCATGTTTATCTCTATAAACTCTTGTGGAAAAGCTCCATTATTTATCCATTTTCACAGCTGACGCTAACAGTAAACGATATTTCAAAACAGACTAACTCATTCAGCTCCATTCAATGGAAGATTGTTTAAATGAGTTTCAAATGTCTCTTATCTTCCTCTGTCACAGTTGCTGTCACTGTGGCAGATGTCAAAACTCATTTCAAAATACAAATGTCTTCAGACCTGCCCACTCTCTACAGAATAATTAATCAACCTCAAATTTGGCATGTGGCCTTTTCAGAATTGTGCGGCTTTTTGTTGACGTCACAAGTGGACACCCCGTCCTACACACTTCTGTGGACATCAGCTGGAGAGTCTGATAAGAAGGGGAACAGGGCAAACACAGGCTGTAGCGTTTTCTTGGGTCTAGTTTGTAACCTCAGAGGCTCGTAACCTCAGAACCTTTGCATCTCAACTCAAGGCACAGCAGCAGTGCTAGAGAAGTCATGTTGTATGACCGCCAGTCAGACAGTATGGCTAATATGAGTAATTTGCGACAATATGAGACAATATGAGTAATTTGAGGGAATCATCTTGTATTTTCTAAATTTTATAGACTAAGCCATTAACTGAATTAGTGAAAAAATAATTGACTGATGATGACTAGCCCCATGTGTGTGTGTGTGTGTGTGTGTGTGTGTGTGTGTGTGTGTGTTTGTGTTTGTTAGATGAAAAGGATTAAAAAAGATGGAAGAACAGGCATTTAGATAGCAAGACAGATGGAACAGGTTGCCATCAAGCCCTCCATACTGTTGTGTCTCTTCACATAACTCATCACAAGCCACATCCTGTTTTGAAAATCTTTTTTCATCAAGATGAGGTTTCTCACTGACTTTGTCTTAACTTTCACAAAACTTTTTTCAAGCACGCAGTTCATCAAACTTTCCCTCTGTACTTAAATACTCCTCTTTTAGGAGATAAACCACTTCTTTTAGGAGATAAACCACTAACATGGGTCAGCCTTGCTGGAATACCTAAAGACTTTCAGTCACTTTACTACTAATGCACAGCCTGGCTGCCAGGACGGCTCCTGAAAAAGCCTTTAATCACAATGACTGCCTCACAAAACTTCAAGAAACCATTAGATTCTTGCCACTAATGCAAACAAGTCACAGACAAATGTTAATATTACCCATTATAAAATCAAACACATTGTATATGGTGTCTGAAATCTGCTGCTACAATAATTACAGACATTTTCATGGTTTAAAAGTTATGCAATTATCATTAAATGAGCAAAATTAATGTATTTAAATGGGGAATAAACTAATGAATTTTAAATTGCTTTCCAAAATAAAAAATGTTGACCTTGTTTTTCCATTTACAAATCTGTCCTCATAACAGATTCCATCTCATTAGCATTAAACATTTACAGTTTCTGTTTTGTGATTTTTTTTATTTAAAGACATCACTGCCAACCATTTTCCAAAACATACTACTGGAGCAGTAAATATTAGAATTGTTTTTTCTGTCATTTCCTGCCAATATGCCAGCTCATTCTGGTATGCTATTAAAATCAAATTGTAGAGACTTGAAACATGCTTGAAATTGGTAATCTATCACAGCAAACACAATTAAACATTGTTAAATTTTCTGTCAAACTTACTTAATTTAACTGGTCCAACATAGAGCTGCATGGAAGACAATGTATGTCTCTTCTAGGAAATATACTACAGTTCCTGGAGAAATTGGCTTTTACCGAGAAATTAAACAACCCTTCCTTCATAATTATGCATAAGTATTAGTAGATGAAACATTGAATTTTAAGGAGAGTGCATCACCTGAACATTTGATTGTGAAGGATTTGGAGATTTGGCAAAATAACATTAAAACTAAAATACAGTTTTACATTTTGGAAAATTGTTGGCAGTAATGTAATGTGTATGTGGGTAGTATTTATTGGGCTCAAACATGGAAAACCACCTGGTATGGTTCTTTAAGCCTGTATTTTGTTGTGAGACTGTCTTGGAAATGGCACAAGATATTTTCCTGAAAGGGTATTCTATTCCCTTGAAGGACAGATGGCAAGTTGTACATACAGGAACTTATTGACTCAGTCAACATCAAACTATTGATTGGTGCATTTACCGTATTGTACTGTAAAAGGCATTTATAACTGTCAGATAAGACTCAGTACAGATGGTACATCAGCCATGGTACCAGAAGTAATTTGGCCTGGCGCACTTCACTCTGCAACATATCTGAGCAAAGCCTCTGTTCAATCAGGCACAGTGCTCATCAGAAGAAAGCCTTGTCATAACATAAGTCATGTCCAAGGTGTTGGAAAGCATATGGATGTACTCATTACTGTGTTCTTTGCCACAAAGTGCTGGCTCTCAGCTCCAGGCCACTGAATACACTGGCCAGTTAATGACCTGAGCTGGAGCTGGTGACACTGAAGCCCATGTATGCTGCTTAGGGGGACGCCATGCTAAGGTATTCATACCAGAGGCGTGTTCTTTCAACATGTATCACAGCATGTCGCGAGCTTTGCAGCACTGCCCCCACAGGAAAGCACTGTTCATTCAGTGTTAATGAATCAATCAATTTCTCCCAGATAAATCACAGTGAACACCTCAAAACGGCCGACTGTCACCATGATGAATTCCTTCATTTCATGTAATAAGCTGGCTGGGAAGTGATTTATCCCCGGTGTGCAGGTAGCTTTAGACAGCAGTGGACAGAGGAAAAAGATACAAATTGAAGTGCAATATGTCATTGAAATATTTCTGGTACAGTCAGTGAATAAGGTTGAGCCACAAGACAAAACACTCAAGTCCAAAATCTGATTGAGGAGCCACTTGGAATACTATTGAATCGATGTTGTTGTGCCATAAGTTCTCTGAGCTCCTGTAGGCAGCACCACATGACCTGACATTACCAGATATCTGGCAATTTGCTTGAATCATGCACTCTACCTTTTCTGGGGCTCCTGTTCTGCCTGACTTACAGAACAGAATGAAAATAAGTTGGAGTAAGAACAACCTTATAATGCTATTGATTGCCTTTGCTCTGTCCTGCTTCAGGGTCAAGATTAAGAGTTGTGATATTTTAAATGCAGACTTCTTCTCTGGCTAAGTGGGATACTGCATGCTGATCAATTTAAACCACTGCTGAGCTTAAAGCATCACACATCAAACAATCCCCTCCCAGTTTGTGGTAAAGGATTGACTTGAGTGTTATGGTTCTGTCTTGATCCCAGTTAAGTGATGCTATTATTACACTGAAATCAATCTGCTTCTGTATATCTATATACTGTGAATGACCATACTGTATAATAGCATAGAAAATTGCAGGTATATCAATATTAAGTGGAAAGAAAGGAATGTATAAAACATGTATAAAAACCTATTTCTAATGTTGATGATAAAATTTGATTCACTTTATTACCCTTCTGTTTCCTTCATCCTATAAAGAAATACTTTTTCATTACAGCATTTGTTCAAGATTTAGTTTTGTACATAACAATGTCGCCTTGAGTGATATATGCTGCTTTGATTCTCAACTTTGCAGATGTAATCAAAATTGAACCAAAATCCAATTTAGACCCTTCTGCTGGTGACCTTTCCAGGCATGCAAGCAATGAGGACGTAACTTTATGTGACATAACTTTATGTGGCACAACTTTAACTACATAGCAACAAAACAATGATGACCTGTGCCAAAATGTGATAACACGGTGAAATGTCAGCAGTCAACCAGAAATACCACAGCTTCTAAACAGGTATATGCTCTGTGCACTTATTAAAATATTGCAGTAAATGTAACATTTGTAGCTAATAGTTAATTGATTGATTGATCTTTACATATATCATGCATACAAATGCGACTTATAAAACTCCAACTCCACTGTTGCAGTGGTGAAACAAAAACTTTGTCTCAAATATACAGAGAAGGCATCCAAATTTGAGTCAAAAAAGGTTAATTTTACCTAAGTTCTAAAACCTGTATAGCCAAGGCCCAGGAAAATGGGGGTGCTGCCACACCCCCTGTTGGCGGGCTATGGTATTGCAGCCATATTATAGAGATGAGGGCGTTACTGTTAGTTCTACCAATAAATAAATAAATAATTGTAAATAAAGACTTTTTAATGCAGGAGTTGCTACAACTTGATCAATCCCATTGCACATTATTTTCTTCTTTCTTTAATTTTTATTTGTTTCCTTTTTTTTTGTTTTTTTTTGGGCCGTGCTTCCATGGAATTGGTTAAGTCAGTTTATAAGCTATTGTAATGATGTCACATTCCCTTACAGTCATGGCTATTATTAGTAGCTAGTCTTGTGTCACTATAGATGGCCTTGCCTTAAAAATCAAATGAAGTAGTGCGCTGGGATCATTATTGATTATTGTTAAGGCGGATCAGCACCGCGGACAGCGCTCACCACCCGCTGTCACCGCACTCCCTGACTAAAATACATTCCTGAGGCTATGTGTGGGAAATTGGATTAAATTCTATTGTACCTTCAAGTTTGCAAGGTGAATGTTACTTATTTTTATTCTGCCGATCTCAAATATGTTATCTGACACAGTTTGTAAAATGTTTTGTTAATGTGTTTTTATTTTTATAACTCCAGGATGAGGTAAAGAAAGGTCAAAGGTGAGGGGTCGCTGGGGCAGAGCGCGCTGAAGTTTGATAGCAGAGGCATTGCTCCATGAGGGAAACGTTGACGGCAAAAAGTAATGGTGTAACGTGAAACACATTGTACTATGTTACAAACTCTGTACTTATTGTAACGCTGTCAAGCTGAGAACCTGGTAAGCAACGCTGCGGGAACGATTTTGAAGAATTCCTGGACCAGTTCAGCGAGAATTAGCTACCACGCTAATCGCGAGTTAGCGCGCTAGTTAGCGGCATGCTAACTAGTGAGTGGGGGTGCTAGCAGGAGTTAGCTCAACCAGCGGACTTCAGAAGCTACATTTCCTGAGGACTACGGTGACAGGAGAGCCAGGAACCATCCAGATAGCGGTCTGTGGCTACCAGGAATGCTCAGACTTCCTCTGGCTCCGTGGGAGTGTGCTCTTGCCGGACAACGTCGAGTTGCTGGTTGCTAGCGTGGCTAATTCTGGGCTTGGAATTGACTGGAACTGAGTGAGTTAAGTTTATTCCGTTTTATTTGCTCCATCTAGGAAAAATCGGCCTCAGTGTGAAAGGAACTTATTTTGTCTTCTCTCCCAAGAATTACACAAAAAGTCTACACCCAAAGCTAATGGTGATGACAGTTGTGTGTCTTGGTTTGGCATCACACTCTGCCTCTTGTGCAGTTTTACACATTCTCATATATAAGCAGCCTATGCAGAATAGAATACCACAGAACATTATATAATAGAAATGAATTTAATATAGCTGAAGTGAGCCACAGCAAACTAATGGATAGTTCTCTATCATTTATCATATTAACATTGTTGAAAGATTTATACTGCCACAAATTTAAAAAAAAAAGAAAGTGAAGCTCCTTTCAGCTTTCTAAGGAAGCATTTTTTTCTCTCTGTTCTCCATTTCAAAATTACCCACTACTTGAATTTATGTCACGTTACGAATCTATAATTGTGATGGCAATAATGGTATTTCACACTTTTCTGCAGAGTACCATAATTGGAACTGAGACATTAGGTGGCAAGTGGTCAGGAAAAGAAAAAATACTCATTGAGCAGTTTTAAAAGATGGTCCAGAAGTCACACCCCAACTAATCTCTCTCAATTAAGCTGCTAAGAAAGATACATTACACCCAATGGATGAAAGCATCTCTGGCGTAGTTTCAATGGTCTAATGGTCCAAATGTACCATATATGTTATGTTGTAAACTGATTGCTCTCTCTTTCATTAGATCCACATTAATAACTTCAAATAACTTTAAAATCAGCAGTGGAACAAGCCCTGAAGAGCTGTCTACCCCTCTCTCCCCTAATTATCACCGCTTTTATGGCACTATCTCATAATTAATTGAAAATAAATGAGATATTACCCAAAACTTATGGGCTGTAGAAATTGAAAGGTGAGTCTGTGCTTTAATGACTTGCGCAGGGTGATAATTAAGAGGCTGTCACTGTTTGTTGCCTTGTCATTGTACAGTATGTGTGCATGCGAGTGCGTGTGTGTCTGTGAAAGTGCAAGTGTATTCCTGCTCCCTCGTGTCTTAATATGCATCTGAGGTCTCGTCTGGTGTCAAAGGTCACCATTTAATTATACCATTGCAAATACTTAATTTTCAATTATGATGGTGCTGTGGAGCTCACCTTGAAGAAGGACGGCCCACAGACATGTGGAGGGAAACGGTGGAGTTTGTCAGTGTGGTGATTTGCATGAGACTGCGGCATAATGAAGGTCCCATGCTGGTCACCCTTTTTAGTTCTGATTAGGGGTCATGTTGCAGGGATAGGTTGAGGCTGAAAAGGAACCTGTCTTTCTCGGGCAATTAGCGCACACACACACACACACATGCACGCACGCACGCACGCACACACACACAGACAAATGCATTCATACATCAACACACAGCCTAGACTAACTATCTCACGGCCAGTGGGGGAAGATCTAAAATCCTTTAGTGGCTGAAGAGGGAGCTGTGCAGACCCTTTAAAAATGACTTCTGTGACATCATGGAGGTTCTGTACCGGCGCTAAATAGTAAGAAAAACATGAGTATGGGCGTAATTATTCCAGAATTTACACATCTCCCCGTTCAGCCACAAAAGCCTTTATACACTCGTTTTCACATGCTGCATAACGCTCTCCAAGACCAATAAACTGACTTCAGTACCTTAAATTAGTGTGGACCCTGTCTAAGTAAAAGTAGCAACACCACAAAGAATAAATTACTCTATTAGATGTGAATGTCATCCTTTAAAAGTACTCAAGTATAAGTAACATGCACACATGTATGAAAAGTAAAAATACTTAAAGTGTTATAAATGCCACAAAATTGAAGTCTAATTCTCTAAAGCCATTGAGATAATGTCTAAAGGTCATTACAACATGAAGCAAAAATGTTTTCAGCTATAAAATGTTTAAATTTTCAAATTCAAAAATTTTACTTGAGAGCAATTAAATTTAATGAGCTAATATTGAATAAAAAAAATTTCAAAGTAACTACTCAACACTGCATCTGAGTTTCGCCATCCTTTACTATATTTTCCACAAATCTATCAAAGTATTTGGGGGAGTTGGTATTTCATTTGTATTCAAGTATGTCACCTGAATAAATGTACTCACTTTTTCCCACCCCTGCAAATAACTCCTCAGAGTAGACTGAGTGGTGCACAAAAGAAAGCTGAATTTGAAGCAGGAAATGCTGACACACCATATTAAAGAAAGACAGCAATGGCACAGTTGGGGAAGTGTTGGTTGAATCATTATTCAAACACAATTTTCACAATGTCAGGTCACCTACAGTGGAAAGCCTGTCAGTCTATTGTAATATTCTATGTTTGAATTGAAGTCGAATGAAAGCGAGTGAAACTGAACAATAGCACATGGCAGGTTTCACAATGTACTTTTAACCTCAGCCCAGCACAGTTCACAGGCACTGAACCGCATTAGCAGACACATTAAAGGCTGGGAGTGGCAGTCATTTGTAAGGGTTTGACTTAAATGCAGAGCTGTAAAACTTTAAAAAAAAAAAATTCTCCAGTGGAAATTGGATTGGCATAATGTAAAATTGGCAATTCTTTGTTGCTTCAAATCTTCTCAGAGTGGCAGCCAACAGACGGTGCTCAGCAGGATGCTTTCCGCCAAGCAGTTGGCATCATTGAGCTGTGGGACAGTCTCACTCACAATGTTTGATGAAATGGCTCCGAAACCAAGCACACTGCCTCCCTCTCCTCCTTTTTGCTTTTTTTTCTCTTCTCTTCCCATCAACACTCCAGTTTAACCAACTTCTCTTGCTCGCATTGGATCCAGGTTGAAAGACATCTTTTTCTTCATCTCAGTGAACAAAGGAGCCTGTTTCTGGCATAAGTAGAGATACGATTTTCATCTATTGCTGGTATGTGCATGCCAGTTCTGGGCCAGTTTTCCATTTTGCCACACATAAAGGATGCAGCCCTCCCATCTCATCCCATCTCAGCTGCACTACTGCCACCGAGCTCTGTCACCCATCTTGTTCAAATATTACTATCATAGAAAGGGGGAGTGGAAAAGGTGAGTGAAAGCAGGAAGGAAGGGGGGGGGTGAAAAACTTTCAAAATGTTGAATGCAATTTCCTCTGCTCTGTTTGTTAGATTCAAATGCTGCTCATTTATCAGCCGTAACTACCTGCCAAACAGGAGAGAAAATATACAGTAACTAAATAGAGAAAGAAAAAAGAGAGAGAGAGATACAAGAAGGAGAGCAGCAACCAGCCCTCTTTCTCTCGACTGACTCACTTTTTGTCGCAAGTGGACCAAGTCTGCCTTCTCTCTCTCTCTCTCTCTCTCTCTCTCTCTCTCTCTCTCTCTCAAAACCCACACTTACACACCTACATTCAGCAGTTACATTCAAAGATGACATCTGCCTGTATCTGAATGCATCCTGCATAGCAATGGTCAAAACAGCGATGCTGATTTTGACAGGATATTCAGGGCTAGAAAATAACAGCCAGACCAGAGGGATGCAGGTATATATTTATGACACACATTGGTTATTTTGTCCAGTAAAAACATAACTTGGCAGGTCCTTTACAAGCTTTCACAGTGGAGCTGCATTGAAATGACTACAAGCAGGCTTGGCACAATACTGTTCACCTTAAAGGACCATACTGGCGATTCATTATGTTTGAACCCAAGAAATACTTCCTGCTCACACGTTACTGCCAAGAATTCTCCAAAACATAAAGCTGTTTTAGTTTTCATGTTATTTTGCCAAATCTCGTAATCTTTCAAAATTAAATGTTCAGGCAATACACCCACTTTAAAATTAAATATTTCACCTGACAACACATATGCAGGATTGTGATTTTTCTGTAAAAGCAGTCTTTTCTCCTGGGAATATATTTCCTGGTAAAGACATACCAATTTAACTGATCCAACACGGAGCTTCTGTGCAGCTCCGTGTTGGATCAGTTAAATTCAGCACTGTAACTTCAACAAAAAAATTGAACAGACACTGTGTTTGCTGTGATGGGTTACTTTCTCAAGCAGGTTTCAAGTATCTACAAGTGATTTTTATAGCATACTGGAATTAACTGAAACCAATGGCAGTCTGGAAGGTAGGAAAAACAATTCNTGATTTTTATAGCATACTGGAATTAACTGAAACCAATGGCAGTCTGGAAGGTAGGAAAAACAATTCTAATGATAACTGCTCCAGCAGTATGTTTTGCAAAATGGTTGGGAGCATTTGTATAATATTAGTATTTTTAGTATTTATATGGCTCTAACGTGCAAAATCACTGGTATGGTCCTTTAAGAAGCACCTATGTATAAATACAGTTAATACCCTCCTGCTTCTCTCATGTTTCACTAAAATACCCACCCCTGTGAGTTTAGCAAAGTCAAGACTAATGCTGCATTTTGGGAAAACCGGGAACTTTTGTTGAACTTCTGTTATGAGAGCAAGGATGAAGGTTCTGCTTGAAAGCCAAAAACAAAACAAACAAAAAAAAAAAAAAAANAAAAAAAAAAAAAAAAACAAAGCCAAAAAGTTTGCTTGATAGCAACTTCATATTGTTGCTGTAACACATGACATGTTAGAAACAATGATATCTGGAGTTCCTTTGGGACTGTGTTCTGATTCTAGCAGTTCTTATTTGTGATAACTATTTTGATGCCAGGAAGAGCTATGCTGCTTACACCTGATGGCAATTTACTAAACGCCTCACTTTGCTTCACTTTGTTGAAATTGTGTATCAAGCCAAACAATCTAGAACTTGTCTGTATTCTAGTGGGATATGGTACTTGCCAATGCAGCATGTGTGACTGAGTAGATGGTTAAATGTTTTCTGCTTTCACCTGTTCCCTCTCTTTATTGGCAGAGGAGACCTTGAGGCTCTGCCTACTCCAGTGCTGGGGAGCTCCTCACAAGCAAACAGCACCTGAACTGCATGCTAAAATATCTGGCAGCTGTCTGTAATATTTCAAAACGGAAAGATAGGGAGCAAGGGAGAGAGAGAGAAAAGTCATGCAGAGCTTTTTCTGGGGCTTTAGTTCATCAGTTATTGCCAGTGTGAATATCTGTGTCCCCCCATTAAGGCAACAATGGACATCCAATCTAGCTCTTAAAGGACAATACCGATATTTTGCGTGTTTGAATGTCATCCTAGGAGAAGAGAGCTTTTACCTAGAAAGCAGGTGAAATCAGGCAAAACATTGAATCATAACGTGGGTGTATCACTTGAACATTTGATTTTGAGAGATTAAGGAATTTGGTGAAATAACAGGAAAACTAAAATACTGTTGTGTGTTTTGAATTGGTTGTCAGTAAGGTAACATGTATTTATTGGGCTTGAACCTGCAAAATCGCCAGTATGGTCCTTTTCTTGTACATGTAGCTTGCAAAGAAACCCACAGGGATGGGGGTTGTCGTTAGTTTCCCACAGAGGTTTATCGGTGGGTGGTCAGAGTGTCCCAGGGTACTCCCTTTTTCTGCTGTTAGTGGTTTAATTAGATTCAACAGTATAGGAGAGGATGAGGGGGAGATGTGATGTGAGTTACCAAGCAGAAGAATTCTTTGTGAATGTTCTTCAGCCACAAGGACATGCACAAACCCGGCAAGGCTGGGTTTGTACTGGATTAATCAGCAATTGTCTTACAATTGAAAGCCAGAATATTTATTCTACAGACAAGCTGGTACTACTAATGATGATAATAATAACAACAATAACAAGAGTTGAGTCTCTCAGGAATGCTCTTTCTATGGGCATTTCTTCAATAATTACATGATGCATACCCATAATTCACCACAAATGCATTTATAAAAATAGCGGGGGCTGAGAGGTACGTTACACAACAGAGGGAGGCTGAAGTCTGGAAATAAACCAGGCGGCTGCAGTACGACTGTATTTAAAAGATAAACCAGCAAAAAAAAAAAAAAAAAAAAAATAGTAATCCCACTGAGATGCTCTGGTGTCTGAAAATGCTAATGATGTTATTATTTCCTATGTAACCCTGTGCGGAACCATGACCTCTTGCCCCGCATGCTGTCTCTGAGGTGAGGCCAATGGCTTCAACAAAAAATGTTCATTTTTATCTCATGCTTGGCTGCTCCAGGCTTGTGATTGATGGAGGCTGTTTTAAGACCACATACCTGAGTTATGAATGTTTCATTCAGGAGACTAAATATGAACTGGCAGGGTGAGAGCTTGCCATGGACTGCAAGACTCATGCATGCTAATACAGGTCTTGGAGGGAAAAGGAAGAGAGAAATTGTGTAAATAGAGAGATAGGAACATGAACGAACACAATATCAGTTTGTTGGCTTCAGCATCTTCTTTCCTCAGCGTATTCTCCATTTCTGTCTTATTTGCCGTTCCTTCTCATTTTTTCCAAACACTGCTGCAAGCTTCCAAAAAAGATAAAGTACATGAACATTTTGAATAAGGCAGCGCAGCAACAGATCCATCTTGCTGACTTGGAGGACATGGGGAATAGTTTTTGCTGTGGTGACATGCTGGCCTATCATATCTGAATACGGGTGAGATTTATCAATATAACATGCTGCAGCGGTTGCTGACAAGTCCTGCTGGGTTCTTCTGCGAGGTCTGCACAGGGCTGGGGGGGT